>CM042414.1:15261299-15448799 GCA_023634145.1 Thymallus thymallus | reverse complement strand
TTAAAGAGCAGTGGTCTATCAACTGCGTATAGAAAACCAAAGTTATTTATCTTCTTCTTACATGTTTGTTCGGTAGATTTGAAACTAGATAGAATACTATAGTGGCATGAATGGGAGTTCTGCTAACTATCCATGGACAATGACCAACATAAAAATTAACGTTTATTGTCTTACTCTTGCCATCATGTGTACGCAGAGTGTCTAGCAGGTCAATGGTGGCACTCCCCAGCAACTCCTTCCTCAAAGTGTGGCAGCTCCACAACTTAAGATCTAACAGGCTCTGAGGTGTCACATTCCTACACAACACACAAGTCAACATCAGATACACAGTCAAATAGGCCTACATTACACACACACTCTCTCTCTCTAAACAACATACAAGCATCTACAGTCGTGGCCAAAAGTTGAGAATGACACAAGTATTGGTCTCCACAAAGTTTGCTGCCTCAGTGTTGATGGTGGCAATTTGCATATACTCCAGAATGTCATGAAGAGTGATCAGATGAATTGCAATTAATTGCAAAGTCCCTCTTTGCCATGAAAATGAACTTAACCCCCCAAAAACATTTTCACTGCATTTCAGCCCTGCCACAAAAGGACCAGCTGCCATCATGTCAGTGATTGCCTCGTTAACACAGGTGAGAGTGTTGACGAGGACAAGGCTGGAGATCACTCTGTCATGCTGATTGAGTCAGAATAACAGACTGGAAGCTTTAAAAGGAGGGTGGTGCTTGAAATCATTGTTCTTCCTCTGTCAACCATGGTTACCTGCAAGGAAACACGTGCCGTCATCATTGCTTTGCACAAAAAGGACTTCACATGCAAGGATATTGCTGCTGGTAAGATTGCACCTAAATCAACCATTTATCGGATAATCTAGAACTTCAAGGAGAGAGGTTCAATTGTTGTGAAGAAGGCGTCAGTGCGCCCAAGAAAGTCCAGCAAGCGCCAGGACCGTCTCCTAAAGTTGATTCAGCTGCGGGATCGGGGCACCACCAGTGCAGAGCTTGCTCAGGAATGCCAGCAGGCAGGTGTGAGTGCATCTGCATGCACAGTGAGGCAAAGACTTCTGGAGGATGGCCTGGTGTCAAGAAAGGCAGCAAAGAAGCCACTTCTCTCCAGGAAAAACATCAGGGACAGACTGATATTCTGCAAAAGGTACAGGGATTGGACTGCTGAGGACTGGGGTAGAGTCATTTTCTCTGATGAATCCCCTTTCCGATTGTTTGGGCCATCCGGAAAACACCTTGTCCGGAGAAGACAAGGTGAGCGCTACCATCAGTCCTGTGTCATGCCAACAGTAAAGCATCCTGAGACCATTCATGTGTGGGGTTGCTTCTCAGCCAAGGGAGTGGGCTCACTTACAATTTTGCCTAAGAACACAGCCATGAATAAAGAATGGTACCAACACATCCTCCGAGAGCAACTTCTCCCAACCACCCAAGAACAGTTTGGTCCAATTGGTCCAATGCCTTTTCCAGCATGATGAGGCACCTTGCCATAAGGCAAAAGTGATAACTAAGTTGCTCGGGGAACAAAACATCGACATTTTGGGTCCATGGCCAGGAAACTCCCCAGACCTTAATCCCATTGAGAATCCTCAAGAGGCGGGTGGACAAACAAAAACCCACAACTTCTGACAAACTCCAAGCATTGATTATGCAAGAATGGCCTGCCTTCAGTCAGGATGTGGCCCAGAAGTTAATTGACAGCATGCCAGGGTGGATTGCAGAGGTCTTGAAAAAGAAGGGTCAACACTGCAAATATTGACTCTTTGCATAAACTGAATGTCATTGTCAATGAAAGCCTTTGACACTTATGGAATACTTGTAATTATACTTCAGTGTACCATAGTAACTACTGACATAAAGATCTAAGAACACTGAAGCAGCAAACTTTGTGGAGACCAATACTATTGGCCACGACTGTACAACAGAGTAAGTGAGGTTGAGATAAGGGGGCGGGGGGGGGCTCACAGGGTCAGGTCCTCGTTCCACTGTAGCTCAAGGTGTCCAGTGCGTTTGCCCGTTTTCTTGGTTTCACTAGTCAGGCCATCTGCAGTCACCTCCACAAAAGAGCTGAGTCTGGAGCGGGTGGGCAGCTTGGGTGACTGAGGCCTTGCTGAGAGCACTGGGTGAATAATATTTTAATTTGTTTTACAATTGTTGAACATATAGCAAAATCCAACCAACTCCAGCCAATCACTAACCTACAGTTTGCAATATAAATACCTATTACAGCTACTCTGGATTTTTAACTGTATGACAAGCAAACACTAAAATGTAAATGCCGCCCCCTAGCTGACACATGAAAACAGGGTGGCAGTGTAGGCGCAGTGCACTTCTGTTCATAAACGTGTTGTTGACTGTTCCATATTACTGTGACGCTCACTTAGCCAGCGAAACGATGTCAACTTTCTGGCTACAGTGGCTATCCATGTAAGAATGAACATTGAACCCAAATTAAATATCTGCTAAGGAAAACATGGCCGGATTAATCTTTTTAATAGGGAGGATAGACCTGTAATGTTCCAATTATTTAAAACTGTCAAGTTGAATTCAACCTGTTTCATCTGATCTTATATGAGCGGGGGAGTGAGTGATGGGTGACAGCGTAGTAGTGCATGAAATATTAACTGAGGAAAAGAAAGAGAGGAAAGGGAGTAATAATGTGCAGGGAGAACAAATGGAAAAGTAGAATAATAATGGAGGCTGAAAGATGAAAGTGGGACAACAATAGCTTGGGTTAGTTCAGGATGTCATGACTTTAAGAGAAATTGACACAGACACAGAGAAGAGGAGGGTAAGAATTAGAGTAGGTTACAAGATGAGTTGATAGATGAGAGGAATTTAAAGTTGCTTACTGATTATTACCTTTCAAGGTCAACTGTGATTTCTCTGTGGTCTGGACATTGCCAGGTCTTGTCACACTGGCTGCTGCCATGACATCACAGCCCTGAGACACACACAGGCACAAATCAGAGATTGTGTACAACAACATACAGTGCATTCGGAAAGTATTCAGATCCCCTGACTTTTTCCACATTTTGTTACGTTACATCCTTATTCTAAAATGGATTAAATTGTTTTCCCTCATAAATCTACACACAATACCACATCATGACAAAGCGAACAGGTAAACATTTTTTTTTGCAAATGTATTACAAATTACTGTGGTAAATTCAACTGATTGGACATGATTTGGAAAGGCACATATCTGTCTATATAAGGTCCCACAGTTGACAGTGCATGTCAGAGCAAAAACCAAGCCATGAGGTCAAAGGAATTGACTGTGTCGAGGCACAGATCTGGGGAAGGGTACCAAAACATTTCTGCAGCATTGAAGGTCAACAAGAACACAGTGGCCTCCATTATTCTTAAATGGAAGAAGTTTGGAACCACCAAGACTCTTCCTAGAGCTGGCCGCTAAGGCCAAACTGAGCAATCGAGGGAGAAGGGTCTTGGTCAGGGAGGTGACAAAGAACCCGATGGTCACTCTGACAGAGCTCCAGAGTTCCTCTGTGGAGATGGGAGAATCTTCCAGAAGGACAACCATCTCTGCAGCACTCCACCAATCAGGCCTTTATGGTAGAGTGGCCAGATGGAAGCCACTCCTCAGTAAAACGCACACGACAGCCCGCTTGGAGTTTGCCAAAGGACATGAGACCATGAGAAACAAGATTCTCTGTTTTTGGCCTGAATGCCAAGCGTCACGTCTGGAGGAAACCTTGCACCATCCATAACGGTGAAGCATGGGGATGTTTTTCAGCGGCAGGGACTGGGAGACTAGTCAGGATTGAGGGAAAGATTAACAGAGTAAAGTACACTGAGATCTTTGATGAAAACCTGCTCCAGAGCACTCAGGACCTCAGACTGGGGCGAAGGTTCACCTTCCAACAGGAAAACGACCCTAAGCACACAGCCAAGACAATGCAGGAGTGGCTTCTGGAGTGGCCCAGCCAGAGCCCGGACTTGAACCCGATCTAACATCTCTGGAGAGACCTGAAAATAGCTTTGTAGCAACGCCATCCAACCTGACAGAGCTTGAGAGGATCTGTAGAGAAGAATGGGAGAAACTTTCCAAATACATATGTACCAAGCTTGTAGAGTCATACCCAAGAAGATGAGGCTGTAATCGCTGCCAAAGGTGCTTCAACAAAGTACTGAAAAGGGTCTGAATACTTATGTATATGTGATTTCAGTTTATATATACAGTATATATACAGTGGGGAGAACAAGTATTTGATACACTGCCGATTTTGCAGGTTTTCCTACTTACAAAGCATGTAGAGGTCTGTAATTTTTATCATAGGTACACTTCAACTGTGAGAGACGGAATCTAAAACAAAAATCCAGAAAATCACATTGTATGATTTTTAAATAATTAATTTGCATTTTAATGCATGACGTAAGTATTTGATCACCTACCAACCAGTAAGAATTCCGGCACTCACAGACCTGTTAGTTTTTCTTTTAGAAGCCCTCCTGTTCTCCACTCATTACCTGTATTAACTGCACCAGTTTGAACTCGTTACCTGTATAAAAGACACCTGTCCACACACTCAATCAAACAGACTCCAACCTCTCAAATGGCCAAGACCAGAGAGCTGTGTAAGGACATCAGGGATAAAATTGTAGACCTGCACAAGGCTGGGATGGGCTACAGGACAATAGGCAAGCAGCTTGGTGAGAAGGCAACAACTGTTGGCGCAATTATTAGAAAATGGAAGAAGTTCAAGATGACGGTCAATCTCCCTCGGTCTGGGGCACCATGCAAGATCTCACCTCGTGCGGCATCAATGATCATGAGGAAGGTCTCAAAGAAAACCATTAGTAACACACTACGCCGTCATGGATTAAAATCCTGCAGCGCACGCAAGGTCCCCCTGCTCAAGCCTGCGCATGTCCAGGCCCGTCTGAAGTTTGCCAATGACCATCTGGATGATCCAGAGGAGGAATGGGAGAAGGTAATGTGGTCTGATGAGACAAAAATATAGCTTTTTGGTCTAAACTCCACTCGCCGTGTTTGGAGGAAGAAGAAGGATGAGTACAACCCCAAGAACACCATCCCAACCGTGAAGCATGGAGGTGGAAACATCATTCTTTGGGGATGCTTTTCTGCAAAGGGGACAGGACGACTGCACCGTATTGAGGGGAGGATGGATGGGGCCATGTATCGCGAGATCTTGGCCAACAACCTCCTTCACTCAGTAAGAGCATTGAAGATGGGTCGTGGCTGGGTCTTCCAGCATGACAACGACCCGAAACACACAGCCAGGGCAACTAAGGAGTGGCTCCGTAAGAAGCATCTCAAGGTCCTGGAGTGGCCTAGCCAGTCTCCAGACCTGAACCCAATAGAAAATCTTTGGAGGGAGCTGAAAGTCCGTATTGCCCAGCGACAGCCGCGAAACCTGAAGGATCTGTATGGAGGAGTGAGCCAAAATCCCTGCTGCAGTGTGTGCAAACCTGGTCAAGAACTACAGGAAACATATGATCTCTGTAATTGCAAACAAAGGTTTCTGTACCAAATATTAAGTTCTGCTTTTCTGATGTATCAAATACTTATGTCATGCAATAAAATGCAAATTAATTACTTAAAAATCATACAATGTGATTTGCTGGATTTTTGTTTTAGATTCCGTCACTCACAGTTGAAGAGTACCTATGATAAAAATTGGACTTCTACATGCTTTGTAAGTGGGAAAACCTGCAAAATCAGCAGTGTATCAAATACTTGTTCTCCCCACTGTATATAAACTGAAATCACATATACATAAGTATTCAGACCCTTATATATATATATATATATATATATATATATCTTTGTCATTATGGGGTATTGTGTGTTGATTGAGGAAAAATAACAATTTAATCAATTTTAGAATAAGGCTGTAATGTAACAAAATGTGGAAAAAGTGAAGAGGTCTGAATACTGGTAAAATAGCAAGTCTCATGAATCCTTACAACAGACATGGCCAGCAATATCATGCAAAAGCATATTGAAAGCAAAGCAGGTGCTTTCATACAGGTGTGGATCCTGAGTTAATTAAGCAATTAACATTCCATCATGCTTAGGGTCATGTATGCAAATTTGATCCTACCGTGGCTATGCCCCCATAGGATGACAATGCTTCCATCCAGTCACTGAATGGTTTGATGAGCATGAAAACGATGTAAACCATATGCCATGGCCGTCTCAATCACCAGCTCTCAACCCAATTGAACACTTATCAGTCTGGCATTCTTGAAAGTTGTAATAGTAAAACGCACAAGGTGCAATTTCAAAATTGGGTAGTGCATCATCAGTTTTACTCATGTCAGTCATTGCATACTTTAGAGCGCTATTTATAACTTGTCAGAAATGTCCAGATCAACTAGCCAATGTCAGCTAATGTTTTTCAGCTAGGTTTTTTTTAGCCCATAGATTTTGTAGTAATGTTTGAGTCACCAAATATCACATGAATACAAATTAGACATGGCAAATGTATATAATTGCAAGAACATTTGCTTTAAAAAACTTTTTCTCTGCACTAAATGACAAAATGTGTAGAATTGCAGGAAATAAACTTAAACCTGCAACATTTTCTCTCCGCCAACAAGAGGGGTGTGAATAGTTTGTGCCTTGCTTGTGCCCATAGAAATAGACGTGGGGCACAGGATGTTCCCCAGTGCTGGAAGGGGGCCCCCCCCCCGAGTGAAAAGGTTTGGGAACCCTTGCTCTATGAGATAGTCATAGGAGACAGTAGTAGCTTGGATAGTTTTGACTTGCAAGTCATATCTGGGTGTTATCACTTCCTAAAAATACACGTCTTCGGTCCAGCATAATTTAAAGCTGCAATATATTACTTTTTGGGCACCCTGACCAAACTCACATAGAAATGTGAGTTATAGATATGTAATTCTCATTGAAAGCATGTCTAAGAAGCGGTATTTCTATGCTTCCCGTCCTTAAGTTGTGTCTTTTACTTTAGGTTTTGTACACCAGCTTCAAACAGCTGAAAATACAATATTTATACAATATATATTTTTACAATGGTTTAGATGGTACAATAATTATCTACACTGATTGTTTTGTCACATAACTGAAATTAGGCAAACTATTAGAATTTTAGCAACCAGAAAATGCTGGAGCGATTTCTGCAAGTAGACAGGAACACTAACTATTTTTTTCAATGGTAAACGGACGGAGTGAACTATCTTCATTTTTCCACCATCTTTGGTGTTCTCCCAACAAAAGGAAACCTCAACATTTACTGCGTGTAAGATGCACAGGGTGAGACATCGCATTTCCTGCTAACTACTAGCTTAATTTACATCGATTAACAGTACACATCAAAAGGTCAAATTGGTTCATTGCCTCCATATTTAAATACCCTTACGACACAAAAACAAAACACAGAAGATGGTGAGCTATTTTGATGCTAGCTCCTAGCTAGCCAAAAGCTTTGTGTGGGCATAAGGACATGACAGCCACCTTTTCACGTCAACGTAGTTAGATGAATGTGTAGTATTTAAGATATGTTTTCTACAACCCTATTTTACTTGACATAGCTGGCAACGTATTTCGTTTATTTTCTCATAAATACCTTTTTCAGCTGTGGTCCTCTGGTACAGCTAGCTGGTTAACTTTCATTTCCGCCTGCCTCAATGATGGGGTCACGTGATTCACAGTAACAGGCTGGCGCAATGAGTTGTGGTTCACAACATGTAAATACATCTACATTAATATGACCGCTAAAATAAACCAAAGATGTCCTATGTTTGTATTGTAATTTTAAATATTATAATACATCAAAATAAAAGATAACAATGCAAGTACATTTGCCCCCCTTTACCGGCAAACCTATATGTGACAAAAATGAGAACATTTTAAGTAGTGGAAAGATAATAACAAATACACACAGGCTTCCTGTGTAGATTAAGACACTGCATAGCTGCCGTGAGATATGTCTTGGGAATCTGAAATAAAGTCAAATAGAAATTATCTTCATATTAATATGTTAAATACTTAAATATATTTCTTCTTAGAAAGTCCAGACAGTTTATGAAATCTCGGTAAGAGGGCCAGCTCATCACAACTATCACATTTCTTATAGCTTTATAAGCTTGCCAAAGTATCAAGTACAGTTCAGCTATCTACTGTATTTCACACTGTGTGTGAATTCAACATGGTGTGGTTTCCCAATAGTTTTCACCAGGCAGTTAGTTACCAGTAGTCTGAAAAACGTTGTCTATGATCCATAAGCTTACAGTAAACATTGGGTGACTTGTGACCAATACCACAAGTTGATGAACAGTGAATGAGCAGCCCTATCTTTCATGTGTGATTGAGTCACATAAGGACAGGACATAGGCTCCAAAGATTCAAATTCAAAACAATTATGAATAGCTGTGAAGGTGTAGATTACTTTGGTCTTTCAACAAAAATGTGTGAGAAAATAATATGTCTGTGTTGACTGTCCCTACAAATGGAAGAATGCTAAACTGAACAGTAGTCTTTCAAAGATATCAAAAAGTGCTAGAGCCTATCCAAAGTCAGTATAAGGGAGTGATCATGACAAACAGTCAGCAGCAGACAGCCCAGGAGGATGTTGGCCATGGTGACTCATGTAGTTGTCATGGAAATAGGTCATCACAGCCAGGGGAGAACCCAGAAGCAAGCACAGTTACACCAGCCCGCTGCCATAGTTACCCCTGAAATAGTCTTCAAGGTAAACAGCTACCAGGAGCTGGGACAGGGAAAGAGAAGTGGGAGTTAACATGCATGTTCACACACACACTGCATTAACACCTATAGACCTATACTGTATGTTAGTTAAATGTCACTCACCTCAAAGATCATCATGAGGAACATCCCTAGACGACAGTTGTGCAAGGGCAGAGCAATGACATACGGCAAGGCACAACAAAACAAACAAAATGTTAATACATAAATCAAATCAAATTGTATTGGACGTGCAATGTCGGAGTCTGGATTATAAATTTATACAGTATATGTGATGGGATGTATAGACATATTTGGATAGAATATTTAGTAGAATACATAGAATAGTATATTATATACTGTATACAGCAATAGTTAAATAGGATGGCATTGACTACAATACACTACATACAGTACCAGTCAAAAGTTTGGACACACCTACTCATTCAAGGTGTGTCCAAACTTTTGACTGGTACTGTACATAGGAAATTAGTAAGCATTATGTAAACATTATTAAAGTGACCAGTGATTCCATGTCTATGTACATAGGGCAGCAGCCTCAAGGTGCAGGGTGGTTGAGAAACCACAGCACCCTCTGGAGAGCATTACAAACACATGCATTTAATACATGAACATAACACCTAATGCACGATTCCCACCATTATTTGATTAAGGACCACCTGAAAGAAGAGTAAAAAATTAAGAGGGTGGATAACCAATGCATTTCATCAACATATAACATAATAATTACATGGAACAGGTAGGGTGGCTCTCATCTCACCCTTTAATATCCCCGTAGATCTGATCACAACCACTCTACGTGCCTTTGGTCCAACAGCAGCCTGCGACCACTAGGACCATTAACAGATGGTCCCCGGAGGCGAATGAGGCCCTACAGGACTGCTTTGAAACAACAGACTGGGATGTGTTCTGTGAGGCTCATGGACTTACTGACTGCATAACGGACTATATACATTTTTGTGTAGACAACACTGTACCCACCAGGAAGGTACACTGTTTTCCAAATAATAAACCCTGGGTCACCAGCAACCTGAAGGCCCTGCTGAATGAGAAGAAGAGGGCCTTCAAGGAGAAGGACAAGGACAAATTGAAATGCGTCCAGAGGGAGCTGAAGTTGCGGATTGCTGAGGGGAAGAGAGGGTATAAGTAGAAGATGGAGACCTGTAGCGCTAACATCCCACATCATGAAGACCCTGGAAAGGTTAGTCATCGCTCACCTCAGACCCCTGGTGTGTACATCATTGGACCCCCTGCAGTTCGCATACCATGGAGTTATGTTGCAGGCTTTGAGTCACTCGGCCTCTGGGAGTACCCGACCATGGACACCATGATAGCTGCCATAGTCCTCCCGGACCGGGAGATTATAGGGCGGAACCCGCGACTGAAGCCAGGTCTTTGATGCAGACTTGAAAGCCACATATGGGTCCCTCTGCTCTCTTGGCCACCTTACCAACGCGGCCATGCTGCTGTAGGCCTACCTGCAGACTCTGTTGCCCCGGCTGCAGGAGGGCACAGAGGAGCCCCTTCGGGAAGCGATTGAAGTGTCTCGCCTGCTTTCCCTGCTCCAGAGGGATGTGGCCCGCGCCAACGTCGCAGGTGGTCACCGCCATAGGGACGTGCCTGGGTGACCCAGGCGCTCGGGGGACCAGAGGAAAGGCAGGCCCCCTGACACACCCTTCCCCGGCCTCTGCCGCTTCTCCCAGTCTCAATGGGCAAAGTGGGAGGAGGGTGTGTAGTCCCCCTGGGTGTTGTCCACAATGCTCGAGGGGTACCGACTCCAATTCCGGTGCCGGCCCCCATCCTTCAGGGGCCTTCGTGTCACCACGGTCGCCGACCCCTTGAAGAAAACCCTGCGGCTGGAGATCTCCTCACTCCTCGTGCCATCCGCAGAATCAAGACATCAGAATGGTTAGGTGGGTTCTACTCCACTTATTTTGTGAACCCAAAAAGAGACAGAGGGTTTCGACCCATTCTGGACCTCTGCAATCTCAATCGGTACTTGAAGGTACTGAGGCGCCACATGCTGTCCCCAGCCGCGTGTTGCAGGCCGTGTCCAGGGACCAGTGGTTTGTGACGCTGGACCTGAGGGATGCATACTTCCATGTTCCTGTTCACCCAGCTCATTGGCAGTACCTCCGATTCGCTTTCGAAGCGACGGCTTACGAATTCTTGTTTCTTCCCTTCAGCCTCTCCTTGGCACGCCACACTTTCAAAGTGTCCTGCTGTCTTTCCTTCCACATCTGAAAGGAAGACCGGTCCTGGTGAGAACGGACAACACCACAGTGGTGGCTTACATCAACCATCAGGGTGGACTGAGGTCCCACCGCCTCCATCTTATGGCACGGGAGCTCCTTCTCTGGGCTCAGGGACGTCTAGCGTCTCTACACGCAGCGCGGGAGGACCCACCACCTTGGGGCTGGAGCCTACATCCCAAGGTGGTGCAGTACATGTGGGACAAGTTCGGGAGGGCGCAGATAGACCTGTTTGCCTCCCTGGGCAATGCACACTGCCCCCTGTGGTACTCCATGTTGGAGCCACCAGGGCCTCTGGGCTTGGATGCTCTGGCTCACGATTGGCCAGGGCTGGAACTGATGCATTCCCACCTTTTTCCCCTGATCCAGGCTGTGCTGTACAGGACCAGGATGGCAGAGCATCGTCTGCTGCTGGTGGCCCCATACTGGCCCAGACGACCCTGGTTCAGCCTTCTCCTGTCCCTGTTGTCTGGGACACCTTGGCAACTGCCCCTGAGACCCGACTTGCTGTCTCAGGCCGGGGGAACACTGTGGCATCCGAGACCGCACCGCCTCAGTCTGTGTGCTTGGCCGCTGAACGGGCCCAATGGTCCATGTTAGGACTACAGGAGGGCGTAAGAAACACCATGCAGAGCACAAGGGCATCGGCTACAACAGCGGCATATCAGTTGCGCTGGCGGTTGTTCTGCTCTTGGTGCACTGGTATTGAGGTTGTGCCCGAGTCATGCGGGGTGCAGTATGTCCTCCAATACCTGCAGTCTCGCTTGGATGAGGGCTTGGCAGACTCTACACTGAAAGGGTATTTGGCCGCAATATCTGCCTGCCATGTGGGGTGGATGGACAGGCCATCCCTTGGTCTCCAGGTTTATGAAGGGCGTCCAGCTAGGACCCGCACAAGGGCGAGCTTGGATCTGGATTTGGTCTTTGCAGCTTTGGCAAAGCCGCCTTTCAAACCATTGGCATCTGCCTCCCTCAACACCTCTCTATGAAGGTGGTTTTCTTGGTAGTGATTACTTCCATGAAGAGGGTGGGTGAGGGTGGGTGAGCTCCATGCTTTTTTGGAATGTTCTGAGTACTACCGGATGGACCCTGGTGGGGGGAGTATATCTCTCCACCCCAACCCTTCATTCCCCCCGAAAGTTCTGTCAGACAGGCATGTGAACATCCCTTTTATCCTGTCTGCTTATGGCCTCCCGCCGGCATGCTTTGCCCTGTGCAGGCACTGGCTGCCATTGTGGAGCGGACATGGTCAGTGAGAACAACAGACCACCCTCCACGGTGGGTTCAGCGGTCCTGTGCGTCAAAAATCCTAAAAATCACATTGTATGATTTTTAAATAATGAATTTGCATTTTATTGCATGACATAAGTATTTGATCACCTACCAACCAGTAAGAATTCCGGCTCTCACAGACCTGTTAGTTTTTATATAAGAAGCCCTCCTGTTCTCCACTCATTACCTGTATTAACTGCACCTGTTTGAACTCGTTACCTGTATAAAAGACACCTGTCCACACACTCAATCAAACAGACTCCAACCTCTCCACAATGGCCAAGACCAGAGAGCTGTGTAAGGACATCAGGGATAAAATTGTAGACCTGCACAAGGCTGGCATGGGCTACAGGACAATAGGCAAGCAGCTTGGTGAGAAGGCAACAACTGTTGGCGCAATTATTAGAAAATGGAAGAAGTTCAAGATGACGGTCAATCTCCCTCGGTCTGGGGCACCATGCAAGATCTCACCTCGTGGGGCATCAATGATCATGAGGAAGGTGAGGGATCAGCCCAGAACTACACGGCAGGACCTGGTCAATGACCTGAAGAGAGCTGGGACCACAGTCTCAAAGAAAACCATCATGGATTAAAATCCTGCAGCGCACGCAAGGTCCCCCTGCTCAAGCCAGCGCATGTCCAGGCCCGTCTGAAGTTTGCCAATGACCATCTGGATGATCCAGAGGAGGAACGGGAGAAGGTCATGTGTTCTGATGAGACAAAAATAGAGCTTTTTGGTCTAAACTCCACTCACCGTGTTTGGAGGAAGAAGAAGGATGAGTACAACCCCAAGAACACCATCCCAACCGTGAAGCATGGAGGTGGAATGCTTTTCTGCAAAGGGGACAGGACGACTGCACCGTATTGAGGGGAGGATGGATGGGGCCATGTATCGCGAGATCTTGGCCAACAACCTCCTTCCCTCAGTAAGAGCATTGAAGATGGGTTGTGGCTGGGTCTTCCAGCATGACAACGACCCGAAACACACAGCCAGGGCAACTAAGGAGTGGCTCCGTAAGAAGCATCTCAAGGTCCTGGAGTGGCCTAGCCAGTCTCCAGACCTGAACCCAATAGAACATCTTTGGAGGGAGCTGAAAGTCCGTATTGCCCAGCGACAGCCCCGAAACCTGAAGGATCTGGAGAAGGTCTGTATGGAGGAGTGGGCCAAAATCCCTGCTGCAGTGTGTGCAAACCTGGTCAAGAACTACAGGAAACGTATGATCTCTGTAATTGCAAACAAAGGTTTCTGAACCAAATATTAAGTTCTGCTTTTCTGATGTATCAAATACTTATGTCATGCAATAAAATGCAAATTAATTACTTAAAAATCATACAATGTGATTTTCTGGATTTTTGTTTTAGATTCCGTCACTCACAGTTGAAGAGTACCTATGATAAAAATTACAGACTTCTACATGCTTTGTAAGTGGGAAAACCTGCAAAATCGGCAGTGTATCAAATACTTGTTCTCCCCACTGTATGTAAAAGTACTAGTTAAGTCGTTTGATTGGGGCATCTGTACTTTACTTCACTATTTATATTTGTGACAATTTTTACTTTTACTTTACTACATTCCTAATGAAAAGAATGTACCTTTTAGTCCATACATTTATACGGACACCCAAAAGTACTCACATTTTGAATCATTAGCAGGCCAGGACCATTGTCTAATTAACACATTTATCAGACTCACTAAACACATGCTTTGTTTGTAAATGATGCCTGAGTGTTGGAGTGTGCCCCTGGCTATCCGTAAATAAAAAATGTAATGATGCCACCTGGTTTGCTTAATATAAGGAATATGAAATGATTTATACTTTTACTTACGTATATTTTAGCAATTCCATTTAATGTTGATACTTAAGTATATTTAAAACCAAATACTTTTAGACTTTTACTCATGTAGTATTTTACTGGGTGACTTTCACTTGAGTCATCTTTACCATTCGGCCATCAGATTTGCCACCAATGCTCTTTATAGGACACCACTGAACTCTATACTCCTCTGTAAACTGGTCATCGCTGTGTACCCGTGCTTATTTATAAAATTAGAAAACCCTCACTCCGCGAGATACCCACTGCAGCCCTCATCCTCCACATACAACACCCGTTTGCCTGTCACATTCTGTTAAAGGTCCCCAAAGCACACACAAACCTGGGTCGCTCCTTTTAGTTTGCGGCAGCTAGCAACTGGAACGAGCTGCAAAAATGTTTTATCTCC
Source organism: Thymallus thymallus (assembly GCA_023634145.1). Lineage (NCBI taxonomy): Eukaryota > Metazoa > Chordata > Actinopteri > Salmoniformes > Salmonidae > Thymallus > Thymallus thymallus. Next base: position 15,434,330 of record CM042414.1, on the reverse strand, counting down.
TCTTCATTCAAACACTCAATCTTGGACACTCTTACTGACAGTTGTGGCTGCTTCGTGTGATCTATTGTTGTCTCCACCTTCTTTCCTTTGTGCTGGTTGTCTGTGTCCAATAATGTTTGTACCATGTTTTTTGCTGCTACCATGTGTCCTATATTTTTAATCCCAGACCCCGTCCCCGCAGGCCTTTTGGTAGGCTGTCATTGTAAATAAGAATTTGTCCTTAACTGACCTACCTAGTTAAATAAAAATACATTTTCTATTAAAAAGGTATCTTTAGTTTTATTCAAGTATAACAATTTGTTACTTTTTTCATCACTGCCGAATAAGTAATGATCTCTAGACACCCTTGAGACGCTGTAGATTTCTCTTCAATTCAAACATTGATGTGGTGACACCTTGGGAACATTAGTAGGCTACATAGGCACAGTGACTGCTCACCTATGCTTTAATTTGCCACCTTATTTACATTAAAAGGCAATCACATTCAAGCTGGATGAAAATTGTGGTTTATTGTTAAAAAAAATGGTTTAAGTTTAGTTACACAAAATAAACAATTAAAAACATGGAATTATCCTGCAAACAACTTCTACAAAGCAGAGAAATAAAAATATATATCAGAATGAAGAGAAAAGACAAAACAATATGGCGGATGATGTAGAAACAACAGATGCTATCAGCTTTTTTCCTGCCTATATCACAAATTTGCCACCTACTGCAACTGGGTCTGCTTCAGATCTCTGTGAGCGGTGTAGAACTGGCTAAAACTGCAGGTCTCAGTTGATCGTGAGGACATCACTCTGGATTTCGTGGCTCAGCTGGGTCTGTAAATCACTCAGTTTCTTTTTCAGCACTGCCAGAGCGGACATGACGATGGTCTCCGGTCGCAGTGAGCCACATGTCTCCACGTTGTAATAGAACCTGCAAAATATTGTGCCACAACAGAAATTAACAGTGACGTCTCTGCCACCATAATTCACCATCTTTGTCATCACACACTGCTTTAACACCATCAAAACCTGTATCACACAGTTATTGTCATCATCATAGGAATGGAGAGTTGACACTGATGATGCACACAATAAAGGCCCCATAACATACATGTCATTCTTTACATTGATACTGACTTGTAAAGAACCATTTAGACTCCAATTAACTGACACTCACCTCTCAGGTTTGCCATTGGGGTCAAAGGGTGCTTGCACCTCATCCTCCTCAATCTCTGAGTATTCACTCTTCGGCCTGAGACAGAGAATAACAGGGTCAATTCAAAGTAACACTCTCCCCCACTGAATACTGTCATGTGTCTCCCTTAAGAACATTAAAATGTAACACACCATTCCTCTGGCCGTGGGTACACAGTGTGCCTCAGTGCATTGTCTGGGTCATACTCAAAGGACACCCCTGCTGTAGGATTCCACTTGGCATGCTCCTTGCCAAAGCCTTTCTTGGCATAAGCTCTGAGACGCAGCTCCTGACCCTTCCGAAGCTTCACCAGCAAAATGTCTGACGAGAGGAACAAGGCAGAGCCAAGATGAGGAAGAGGGTAGAATGATAATGCGAGAGCGAGAGGCAACGCATGTAAGAGACCAAATATTTCTAACAAAATACTTGAATATAAAACCATGGGAAAGAGCAGCCTACCATCCTGTTCAACATAGTCATTGGGATCATTGTCTCGACTCTTGGAGGTCACCTGAAGATCACATAAAATATGTCAACTCGCTTCAGAACAAATAATAAAAAGGGGAAGAAAATCTGTATGTGGATTATTGTTGAATGGAAGCTCACTCACAGGAATGACTCGAGGGTGGTTGGACAGCAGGTCTCGTGAAGTCACATGGCGGGTCTGGTCCTCTGTGCAGCGAACGTCCAGCGTCAGTTCAACAGAGCATTCTGGGCAGAAATCATCACATGTACAGTCCTGCGGTAGATGGGAATAGAGGGACAAAGCATTAGTGGTTTAATCTTCAAGTTTAATCTTCATGGCTGGCAATGTAACTTTCAGCCATTGTCTGGTGTTCATTAGGTGTACAAATGCTTACTCTGGAGTACTGCATCTTGTCCACAACGTCATCACTGGTAAGGGGGATAAGACCTGAAAATGTGACCATAGACTTAGTGAGTTAGTGATCAGTACAATATTGGTATAAAGAAGAATACAAGGGACAAAAAAACGTAGAATCATATAACACACTAGCTACATACCCACTCTGTGAGCGATAAACTCGTCGTGGATCACAGAAGAATTTGCATCAATTTGAATCCAATCAATAGCTGAAATGAGACAATGACATGAACACTTCTGCAAATATTAATCATTGTGGGGACTAGGGAGGACATGACTAACAAATGTCTACACGTTCATGAGATTCTAAGTCACACTGATGAGAACAAGCACTGGTGATGCTGTATCTTACCTAGTCTGATTAATCAGGCTGTAATACACAATTAATTGGTATTTTCTGCCTGACACAAACGCCTGCAAAATCATCTAAATGTTCCTTACAAGACAAAAAGTTTAATAAATACATTTGAGATAAAATATCAACAGGAAAGTATTGTTAATATGCCCCTCTAAAAAGGTTTGATAAACAAAACGTTCCTGTGGATACATTTCTTGACCTGAAGTTACACACATTGATGCTCACCATTGGTCCATGGACATTTCTAAGCCTAACCCCAACCTTTTTACCTAATCTCATTCTCCTAAACAGTGCCACGCTATGTAAACAAATAATCGGTGTCGAGAAACCATCAGTTACACCGAAACTGAACAAGGGCAGGCACGAATTGGCGTTACCTTATTTTCACTTACCTGTTCATTTACCCAGTCTGTCTATTAAGTAAACTATTATTACCCTCGCTCATATCATACGCATTTTTAGCTACTGAAGTATTTCTCTGCCATCGACCTGTATAGTATAGTTAACCATCCAACATCCACCAATGTATAGTGTACATATTCAGCCAACCACCCATACTATGCTATGTCTTTTTATAGCTTTTTTTTGCACTACTTTTTCATACTGCCGCTCTATGTATCATGTACCATGTATCTGTCTTTTGTGTACTTTCGTTGTGGCATTTTGCACCTGCCCTGTGTTTTGTTGTAGCTGCTTGACAAGGAAATTTCCCCCCCGGGGATCAATAAAGTACCTATCTATCTATCTACCTAATATCAAGGAACGCCCACATTAAGAAACGCCTTGAACTGCAGTCTGCAATTACACCATCTTGCAAATTTCGAGCAGCTGAAGGACAAACCGGTTGGGTAAGTTTAAATTAATTTTAAATCAACATTCTGGCTTGTAAGGAACATTTACACGATTTAGCAGGCATTCGTTTCAGGCTGTATATGTTAGTCCCAATTAATTGTGTACAGGCTGATTAATCAGACTATCTTACCTATTGTTGCAACCTCTGACATAAAGACACGTCGGATGGAATTCGCAACCCTGTATAATCAGACAACACATGTGAAAGAATGAATGTGAAACTTCAGGCAATAGCAGTCTCTTGTAATAAGATCATCTTCAGCAAGCCCTCCTGTATGATGTCGAACACCACGACCCCCAAGGTAAGAGCCAGGGGAGTCGCTGATTTCAGCCCCGACTGCTCCGTCATCCATGCAAGCCAACTTGGGAATTAGTTAATTACACGTCTTAATTTCCATTGTTACTTATTCTTATTCATTCACCTACATCTAGTTACAACGATTGAAACATCTACATCGTGCTGTGGTTAAAGTGTATCGCAGGCGCGCTAACTAGCTACTCTGTACCTATCAAGAACGTTACCCTCTCGCAAACTAACAACTTTTTGATAATCAGTTGAATGGTTACTCACGACAGATCGGTGTTCTCAATGACAAATTTAACATTCTCATCCGTCAGTTCTGTGATTTTCACTATTGGCTGGTTAGCATACGGCATGGTTAACTTATAAGAAAAGCAATATACAGTCAAGTTTGCAAGTCCTGTCGGTCTCAAAAACAACGCCACCGGGGAAGGCCTCAAATTGCTTACTACTCATTGGCCAAAATAAATAATAAAGTCAGTGATTGGTTAGTCGTAGTAGGCGGGTTCTTTTTAACATCCGGGTCACACCTCTGACGTCTAGAAATGTTTCAAAATAAAAGTGCACCAATATCAAATCTATGCAGTGTTGTTCTTTCATCGTAAGGAACTCCTAGGGCTAGGTGTTAATACACACAGGATATCTCTAATCTAAATGTGTTTCTTAGTTGGCACATTCCGATTATCCTTTTTGTCCCCTCCCTCTAATCCTAAAACAATATCTGTTTAAAAAGAAAAACCACAAAGATTGTTCTGTTGTAATTAATCTGTAATTTATTTAGGAACTCAATGGAGCCGAACAAAAATGTTTCAAATACAATTGCATTTTTGCATCCTTTACACAAAAGGAATAAGTGATAGGAGTGGCCGTGAGGGAAAACCATTTTAAACACAAACCCCTGGCAGAGATCAGAGGGGATGGTGGAACAGAAATAGCCATTTTGTTTCACCGTCTCTGGTTAATTCCAGTTAGATTCTTCAGCTGAAAAATAGAGAAATCCCCAGTCACTACTAAACACACAAAATAGAATTGGAACTAAACAAATACAGTGCCTGTAATGATCATTTAAACAATGTAGGATGTTTTTTAAAGCCGCCCACGGTTACAAGCAATGCTGCTGTGCGTGTTCAAGACACAGATACAAACGATCTTCACAATCCCTAGAGAAGCGTTTAAACTGTCAATTTGTTTTAATAATCCTTTATTTTGTGCATCTCAAACATGCATATTCTCTCTAGCATCCTCACCGTAACAGCAGCTCCCATAAGCCCCTGCACCACTGCTTCTCCTGTGGATGCCGCCTACAGGACACAATAGCAAAAGATGTCAATTACACATATCGAGTTCCATTAATATAGGTTGTATACTAGTGAGGTCTTTCTAATGATTTATAAATTGTAAATGTCATTACTGGTGACCTTTTACCTAATTAAGGGACTAAATGGTCCCTTAAATGGTACCTGTTTGGCGGCGCCGGCCATGTTGACAATATCCTGTATGCGGTTGTCAAGGAAGTTCCAGGTGTCCTGGAAGTCTTCTGAGGAGTCCTGTACCATCACCAGCTCTGTGGTGTTATAGATCCCTGTTAGTGCAGCCCGTTTCGTATACCAGTTCAACTGAAATGGGAACAGAGGGAAAACTGAAGAAAAAAAATGTCAGCACAGCATATAGTGGTTGTTGACAGACTACCAGTGAGGAGAGGTGGTGAGAAGTAACCTTTGCAGAGGCAGGCCAGATAGTATGAGGTGCATGATTAAAAGGGGTGAAGAAGACATGGGGAGAGGGGCACTTAGGCTGAGGGGATCGACTCACATCTGTGGAGCGGTCTCCAGCATAGTACCAGATATCATCCACCAGGGTGGAGAGGTGCTTCAGACTGTCTGGGATGTTGTGTGGCAGAAACAGAATACTCATAGCCTGGAGAAAGGAAGCAACATTTTAATCAGCAGAACAAATATACTTGTTACTAATTTAATTGGGAGAGACTAAGAATGTGGATGGCAGTGATACATTTCTTCTAAGTAAGCTGTATGGCACATTTGTGCACAGGAGGCTGCTGAGGGGAGGACAGCTCATAAATGGCTAGAACGGTGCAAATGGAATAGCATCAAATTGGAAACCATATGTTTGATGTATTTGATACGATTCCACTTATTCCGCTCCAACCATTACCACAAGCCAGATCTCCCCAATTAAGGTGCCACCAACCTCCTGTGGTGTACAGGTGTAATGAATGGTTAGCTCGATTAGTGCGTCAAGAAGACGTTACAAGATTAGGCTACCTTATACCAAGGAGTAGCTTGAACTGGTTCAAGGTGAAGGGATTAACGGTCATGTGTTCAAGGGCACATAGGGCCCAATTGTTATCCTGTGTTGTGTACAAGATACCTGTGGCCAATTATCAATGTATGGGGTCAACATCCTCAATCTGATTTCCACAGCATCCCTAAGAAACTCAGCAGTTTTCTTTGGCCTGCAACAAATTCTGTGGTTAACACATGCTCACACACACCAATAACAATCGCATACATGTTTAAATCCTAACAGCACAGTAAAAGTGCAATATCATTCTTCTACCTGCTAATTTGAGAGTGAGGGAACTTACTCTGCCTGACCAAGTTGGACCTGATTGTGATGCTCTGCCAGTTGCTCTGTTAGTTGGGTATTGGACTGAGCGATGAAGTGCAGGACCAGGTCCCCTGCCCCATTCTGGAACATTCCACTGGAGGCAGCTGAGAGGCCCAGGGTCTGCTCAGAGAAAAACAGTAATAGGGAAGCAGCAATTATATTTAGTCACATTACCTTTAACTCTCAAACCTCTCCATCCACACAACTACAGTGAATCCAACTTCCCTACACTCACTCACCTCAGCTCCTGCTGAAATGGCCTCAACAGTCCAACCATGTAGTGGGACAAAGTCCAGTGCAGCATTAAGGATGCGAGCTTGTAGTTGTTCCTCTGTTTCATAATCTTCTCCTTGTTCTCCACTCTGGTCTGCATAACTGCACCATCACAGGGAGAAAACAGCATAGGCAGTTGGCATACACACGTCAGAAGTAACTTAAGAACAAAATGACAATGTTGTTCCAGCAGCAATGTAATCTCTCGCGGACAGACGCACATAAAACGGTAGTAGCATTTTGTCAATTGGAACTCTGTTCTGGTACACAGATTTTTCTTCACTAATCATTTGGAAAAAATCAAATTTTTTCCAGTAGTGGAGTGTACATTTGGCCCATAGACTTGCCAGAAACTGGCTGCGAGTTACCGTTTAGAGGGGTGGAGATTCCGCTAGTCTCGTTATTACATCTTCTAACATGTCTCCCCCAGAATTTATTTGAGCATCTGACACACTCGTGATTTTTTGTTCTGGGTGTCCAAGATTGGCAGCAATGCCACAACATTGTATGGTAATGTTATGCATTGGTAAGGTGTGCAAGTGTCAGTTTGTGGGATCATCCTAACCTAGTGTTGGGCTGGGGAGCCTCCTCAGCAGTAGCCTCACGTGCAGAAGCTTCCTGCGTTGATGTGGCTGTGTTATGTTCAGATGGGTGAGCTTGGTAATGCTCGTGGAAGGTTGTAGTTGAGGATGCCGCAGAGGTGGAGGATGGAGGGACTGGGATGGACTTGTCCTCCTGAAGCCGCAGTGCAGCACAGTGAAAGCCTCGTCTCAGGCCATTACAGTGGGGGCTGGATGTTTTTGGAACTACCACTAGAATAAATAATCAGAGAATGATGCTCTAATGATGTTCATACTGAAACTTTGCATCCGGTGTCCTAAAAATCTAATTGTATTTGTCACAGGCGCCGAATATAACAGGTGTAGACCTTAGTGAAATGCTTACTTACAAGCCCTTAACCAACAATGCAGTTAAGAAAAATAAGTGTTAAGTAAAAAATAGATTAGTAAAAAAATAACATAATCAAAGAGCAGCAGTAAAACAACAGTAGCAAGGCTATATACAGGGGGGGGGGGCAGTGCAAATAGTTCGGGTAGCCATTTGATTAGCTGTTCAGGAGTCTTATGGCTTGGGGTTAGAAGCAGTTAAGAAGCCTTTTGAACCTAGACTTGCCATACGTTAGCAAAGAGAACAATCTATGACTAGGGTGGCTGGAGTCTTTGACAATTTTTAGGGCCTTCCTCTGACACCGCCTAGTATAGAGGTCCTGGATGGCAGGAAGCTTGGCCCCAGTGATGTACTGGGCCGTATGCACTACCCTCTGTAATGCCTTGCGGTCGGAGGCCGAGCAGTTGCCAAACCAGGGAGTGATGCAACCATTCATGATGCTCTTGATGGTGCAGCTGTAGAACTTTGAGGATCTGAGGACCCATGCCAAATCTTTTCAGTCTCCAAAGGGGGAATAGGCTTTATCGTGCCCTCTTCACGACTGCCTTGGTGTGTTTGGACAATGATAGTTTGTTGGTGATGTGGACACCAAGGAACTTGAATCTCTCAACCTGCACCACTACAGCCCGTCGATGATAATGGGGGTGTGTTCGGTCCTCTTTTTTCTGTAGTCATCAATCATCTCCTTTGTCTTGATCACGTTGAGAGAGGTCTCTGACCTCCGCCCTATAGGCTGACTCATCGTTGTCGGTGATCAGGCATACCACTGTTGTCATCTGCAAACTGAATGATGGTGTTGGAGTCGTGCCTGGCCATGCAGTCATAGATGTACAGGAGGGGACAGTGTTGTGCTGATCCTCAGTGTGTTGAGGATCAGCATGGCAGATGTGTTGTTACCTACCCTTACCACCTGGGGGTGGCCCATCAAGAAGTCTAGGATCCAGTTGCAGAGGGAGGTGTTTAGTCCCAGAGTCCTTAGCTTAGTGATGAGCTTTGAGGGCACTATGGTGTTGAACGCTGAGCTGTAGTCAATGAATAGCCTTCTCACGTAGGTGTTCCTTTTGTCCAGGTGGGAAAGGGCAGTGTGGAGTGCAATACAGATTACATCATCTGTGGATCTGTTGGTACGGTATGCAAATTGGAATGGGTCTAGGGTTTCTGGGATAATGGTGTTTGAGCCATGACCAGCCTTTCAAAGCACTTCAGACGGTTAGTGCTACGGGTCGGTAGTCGTTTAGGCAGGTTACCTTAGTGCTCTTGGGCACACGGACTATGGTGGTCTGCTTGAAACATGTTGGTATTACAGACTCAGTCAGGGACAGTTTGAAAATATTGGTGAAGACACTTGCCAGTTGGTCAGCACATGCTCGGAGTACCAGTCCTGGTAATCCGTCTGGCCCAGCGGCCTTGTGAATGTTGACCTGCTTAAAGGTCTTACTCACATCGGCTATGGAGAGAGTGATTACACCGTCGCCTGGAACAGCTGATGTTCTCATGCATGCTTCTGTGTTGCTTGCCTCAAAGCGAGCATATAAGTAAGTAATCGTCTGGTCTGCGCTTCCCTTTGTAGCCTGTAATAGTTTGCAAGCCCTGCCACATCCGACACGCGTCAGAGCCGGTGTAGTACGATTCAATCTTAGTCCGAGCACATGTATTATACAGTAATTTATACTGAACAAAAATATAAATGCAACAATTTCAAAGTTACAGTTCATATAAGGAAATCAGTCAATTGAAATAAATAAATTAGGCCCTAATCTATGGGTTTCACATGACTGGGAATACAGATATGCATCTCTTGGCCACAGATACCTTCAAAAAAAGGTAGGGGCGTGGATCAGAAAACCAGTCAGTATCTGGTGTGACCACCATTTGCCTCAATAAGAGCAACATCTTCTTCGCATAGTATTGATCGGGCTGTTGATTGTGGCCTGTGGAATGTTGTCCCACTCATCTTCAATGGCTGTGTGAAGTTGGATATTGGCGGGAACTGAAACACGCTGTTGTACATGTCCATCCAGAGAATCCCAAACATGCTCAATGGGTGACATGTCTGGTGAGTATGCAGACCATGGAAGAACTGGGACAATTTCAGCTTCCAGGAATTGTGTACAGATCCTTGTGACATGAGGCCATGCATTATAATGCTGAAATATGGTGTTGGCAGGGGATGAATGGCACGACAATGGGCCTCAGGATCTCATCACGGTATCTCTGTGCATTCAAATTGCCATCAATAAAATACAATTGTGTTCGTTGTCCATAACGTATGCCTGCCCATACCATACCATAACCTCACCATGGGGCACTCTGTTCACATTATTGACATCAGCAAACCGCTCTCCCACACAACGCGATACACGTGGTCTGTGGTTGTGAAGCCGGTTGGACGTACTGCCAAATTCTCTAAAACAACATTGGAGGTGGCTTATGGTAGATAAATGAATATTCAAGTCTCTGGCAACAGCTCTGGTAGACATTCCTGCTGTCAGCATCCTCTCTCAAAACCTGAGACATCTGTGGCATTGTGTTGTGACAAAACTGCATATTTGTGTGGCCTTTTGTTCCCAGCACAAGGTGCACCTATGTAATGGTCATGCCGTTGAATCAGGTTCTTCATATGCCACACTTGTCAGGTGGATGGATTATCTTGGCAAATGAGAAATGGGAGGGGAGTCCCTATATAGCTAAGTCGTTTGTGAAAACACACAAGCATACTGACTGGAATCGCCCCCATCTCACAATTTAAGGGGTTCATTATTTAATATTAGTTAGCTATGTTTATTGCAATGAAGCTTAATACTTGCAGTTATGATAACTAAATGTTCTCTTGCGTTGAGATTTAGCGTGCAATGAGTAGTTATGTTATCACATTATGTTACCTAATTCTGTCCTTCATGATCACCTTCTACGACAAGTGACATTATTGGTTAGCTAGCAAGCTAGTTAACAAGCGCTCTTGCGACTTAGACTTAAATCAATCTACACGATTACCAAAAACAAGTTATTGAGCTACTTGCTAATGTCTATAGACTAAGACGAACTATTGGCTCACCGCTGCCAAGACCTCGAAGGGCCCTTCCAACTCGTAGTCCTTGTAGCAGCGCCGCCATATCTAGCTGCTAACTGTTTTTTATAGACGACATCGGACGCGTCATTTCTAGGCGACTCTCTTTTAGCAGCACGTAAAATAGGTAATTTGCCGCGTTCAAAACAAACGGGAAATCGGAAATATACGAGGTAAAACCATGACGTCAGTATCTTCAAGTCGGAAAGTCGAAGCTCTAGAAAGAGGCCCGAGTTCCCTAGTTGGAATTCTGAGTTCGACGACAGTTCAAAACGATTTTCCCCAGTCGGAGCTCGTTTGTCTTCGAGTTCCCAGTTGTTTTGAACGCTCGGAAGTCGGATATTTCCGAGTTCCCAGTTGTTTTGAACGATGTCATTGTTTTGACCAGAGAGGTAAGTTAGCAATCAGGTCATCTAAAGTTGACTGAAAACCTTTTTTGTCTTATTTAATGTTCAGAAAGTCTCATAGTCAACGCGGAATTACTACACGTGTTTTGTGAATGACATACATTTTGATTTGAACGTTTAGCTTATACTAGCTAGCGTTAACTAACTTCTACGTCTCGCAGTTACTATCTGGCTGGTTTTCACAAAGAAAATTACACGAGACGACAAGGCCTACATAATTTATAAAACATAAGGTGGTTAAATATGCTTGATGATGTCTGTTTGACCGGCAGTAGCTACGTTTGCCAGAAATGTTTGGTTTCTAGTCGGTTTTAGAATATTCCAGATTAAATGTGTTTTATGAGGTTGTACTTTAGCAATGAACTACAGAGACACTAAGACTAAACCTTAGGTTATGTATAACTGATGCAAGGTGCTGGCTATAACTAGCCCTGAAAATGTGAAATCCTAACATAAATCAGTAAAGCATTGTGTATTATTTCGGTTTCGCAATCACTCAGTACATCTGACTGCTACTATCAAGGGTGTAAAGAGTACCTATTATATTGATAAGATAGTGGAGTGACCGCTCTAACAATGGAAATGCATGTCCTCAAAGATGGAAGGCAGGCGAGGTCAGACGAGACTATTCTAAACAATGATAGGGCAGATACGCGTGTGAACAATAGGCACAACTCCAATATAGAAATACCACATGTGTTCACTTATATCAGTGCATTCGGAACAAACTAGCTATTACGAAACTCAATGTCTATCAAATAAGCCTTACGTAACAAATTAGTAATACATTTTTTGTTGGCCAATTTCGACAATCATTGACCTGCAAAAAAAAGTAATATTCGTGGACAGATTTTGGGCTGAGTAAAACTTCTCGCTTCGCGTCTTCCTCTGGTCTAGTAAAACTCCTGTCTCCCTGCTGTGTTATCATCATGATGTCCACCCACTCTGATAACTAAAGTCTGGAAGGAGTCAGATAGGAGACGATGGCCTATGGTGGTTTCTTTAGGTCGATTTGAAACGACTGAGTTCATTGATTGCTCTGTTTGCAGGAGGCAATGGCAGACCTTGGTGTGAAAGCAGGAGATAGGGTGCTGTTGGTGTGGAGCCAGCCTTCGTCCCCAACAACCCTGAAGGAGCTTGCAGAGTGTCTAGGGGCCGTGGTTGGCACTGAGGGCAGAGTGTCCCTGGAGAATATGGAGAGACTTCTAATGTGTAAGTGACACTCACTCACCTAAGTATCTGTTACAACACTTGGCCTATGCTTGTTCTTAAACCCATGCATTGACATGTGGGTTGTTCCACCTCAGAAAGCACAAGAGGATTAACACCCACCCTCTCAGATTGTTCCGAAATCGTTTCTATAGTTAGAAACAGATAAGATTAGTTTTCCTGCAACATTATTTTGTTCACAATTAATTGCACACAAATTGGCAATTTTAAATGATATCATTCATATAATTTTCAATAAATATAGTACTTCCTAAAATGTATTTAAAAAAATCTACAAACAATACGCCATAACGACAAAGTGAAATCAGGTTTTTAGAATTTTTTGCTAATTTATAACAAATAATTAAAAGATACCCTATTTCATAAGTATTCAGATCCTTTGATATGAGACTCGAAATTGAGCTCAGATGCATCCTGTTTCCATTGATCATCCTTGAGATGTTTCTACAACTTGATTGGAGTCCACCTGTGGTAAATTCAATTGATTGGACATGATTTTGGAAAGGCACTCACCTGTCTATATAAGGTCCCACAGTTGAAAGTGCATGTTAGAGCGAAAACCAAGCCATGAGGTCGAAGGAGACAGGATTGTGTCGAGGGGAAGGGTACCAAAAATAGTCTGCTACATTGAATATTCCCAAGAACACAGTGGCCTCCATCATTCTTAAATGGAAGAAGTTTGGAACCACCAAGATTCTTCCTAGAGCTGTCTGCCCAGCCAAACTGAGAAATCAAGGGAGAAGGGCCTTGGTCAGGAAGGCTGTAATCGCTGCCAAAGGTGCTTCAACAAAGTACTGAGTAAAGGGTCTGAAACCTTATGTAAATGTATATCACTGTTTTTTATTTTAAAAAATGTCTAAACCTGTTTTTGCTTTATCATTATGGGGTATTGTGTGTAGATGTAATGTACCAAAATGTGGAAAAAGTTAAGGGGTCTGAATACTTTCCGAATGCACTTTAGGTAACATTGACTTGCATTGGATTTGTGCCACAAATGCTAAAAAGTTAGCATTTGGCCAAGTAAACAAAACCAAAGCATGGGTTGCTCTCATACCTTGTCCACAAACTGCTTACAGGGTAAGGAAACCAATATCAAATTTTCCCTTTAACATTGAGGGGTGCTTCTTTTTATAAAAAAAGTAACCTACTAGCAGGAACAGCACCATCTGGTGGTCAGAGTATCAGGATGTAAGATAGGACATAACCCTAACAGCTCCATACTACATACAGTGGAAGTCGGAAGTTTACATACACCTTAGCCAAATACATTTAAACTCAGTTTTTCACAATTCCTGACATTTAATACTAGTAAAAATGCCCTGTCTTAGGTCAGTTAGGATCACCACTTTATTTTAAGAATGTGAAATGTCAGAATAATAGTAGTTATTTATTTCAGCTTTTATTTCTTTCATCACATTCCCAGTGGGTCAGAAGTTTACATACACTCAATTAGTATTTGGTAGCATTGCCTTTAAATTGTTTAACTTGGGTCAAACGTTTCAGGTAGCCTTTCACAAGCTTCTCACATTAAGTTGGGTGAATTTTGGCCCATTCCTCCTGACAGAAGTGGTGTAACTGAGTCAGGTTTGTAGGCCTCCTTGCTCGCACACACTTTTTCAGTTCTGCCCACAAATTTTCTTTAGGATTGAGGTCAGGGCTTTGTAATGGCCACTCCAATACCTTGACTTTGTTGTCCTTAAGCCATTTTGCCACAACTTTGGAAGTATGCATAAGGTCATTGTCCATTTGGAAGACCCATTTGTGACCAAGCTTTAACTTCCTGACTGATGTCTTGAGATGTTGCTTCAATATATCCACATAATTTTCCTTCCTCAAGATGCCATCTATTTTGTGAAGTGCACCAGTCCCTCATGCAGCAAAGCAACCCCACAACATCAGGCTAGCACCCCCGTGCTTTACTGTTGGGATGGTGTTCTTCGGCTTGCAAGCCTCCCCCTTTTTCCTCAACATAATGATGGTCATTATGGACAAACAGTTATATTTTTGCAAACCGTAGTCCGGCTTTTTTATGGCAGTTTTGGAGCAGTGGCCTCTTCCTTGCTGAGCTGCCTTTCAGGTTATGTCGATATAGGACTTGTTTTCCTATGGATATAAATACTTTTCTTCCAGCATCTTCACAAGGTCCTTTGCTGTTGTTCTGGGATTGATTTGCACTTTTTGCACTAAAGTACGTTGAACGGTATGACGGCTGTGTGGTCCCATGGTGTTTATACTTGCGTACTATTGTTTGTACAGACGCACGTGGTACCTTCAGGCGTTTGGAAATTGCTCCCAAGGATGAACCAGAATTGTGGAGGTCTACAACAATTTTTTCTGAGGTCTTGGCTGATTTCTTTTGATTTTCCCATGATGTCGAGCAAAGAGGCACTGAGTTTGAAGGTAGGCCTTGAAACACATCCACAGGTACACCTCCAAATGACTCAAATGATGTCAATTAGCCTATCAGAAGCTTCTAAAGCCATGACATAATTTTCTGGAATTTTCCAAGCTGTTTAAAGGCACAGTCAACTTAGTGTATGTAAACTTCTGACCCACTGGAATTGTGATATAGTGAATTATAAGTGAAATAATCAGTCTGTAAACAATTGTTGGAAGAATTACTTGTGTCATGCACAAAGTAGATGTCCTAACAGACTTGCCAAAACTATAGTTTGTTAACATGAAATCAGTGGAGTGGTTGAAAAATGAGTTTCAATGACCTCAATCTAAGTGTATGTAAACTTCCGACTTCAACTGTACTTGTCAGACATGGAGAACTGATACTGTATACTCATTGTTGGGGTGGGTTTGGCGTGGGGGGGTACGTGGGTGGTTTTTGATCATTTCTTTGGATTCCACATGTATTACTCATTATTAGAAAAATAAGTTCGGTCCAAATCGGATGTTGGGTACTATATTTATTGGATATTATATTAATTCTATAAATTAAAATGGCACATTTTTGTGCAATCAATTAGCTTAATTCTCAGAGATCAAATTATTATTTAAACAAAATAATGTTGCAGGAATGCTAATCTTATCTGTTTCTAACTACTGAAATGAGATGGTGGGTGTCATGCCTTGCTGAAATGACATGGAACGACCCATGTCTGATATGCCTAGCTATGTATACACTTGTTATAAGGGCATTGGATTGTACAATTTTATGAACTACTCCCTCTGTCCTCTCCTTTCCTCAGCTTCACATGCAGCATCAAGCTATGACTGGGTCCTCTCAAGTTTACTCTCTGACAGCTCTTCTGTCCACACCTCAGAGACATTAGCAGAGATGGCCAGAGTGATCAAACCTGATGGAAAACTAGTGCTAGAAGAACCCGTTACAGGTAAGAAAGCTGAGAGCGCAGTGTTTAATGAGTGTCATGGTGATTATTGAGGACACATAGTAAAGGACTCAGATTCTTGACACCTGTCCTTGTTCTTAGGAATTGATGACCAAAAAGTGAGGACTGCTGAGAAGCTTATGTCAGCCTTGAAGTTGTCTGGCCTGGTATCTGTGACTGAGGTGAGTTAAACCAGCACTGGAATGTCATAGATTCACTCCTCCAGGCTCTGTGTACTCTGTCTCATTTTTTGTTTACCAATATTTGACAGGTCAGTAAAGGACACCTGACCCCAGAGGCTGTGTCTGCCCTGAAGACATCCACAGGCTTCCAGGGTAACACTCTCTCCAGGGTGCGCATGTCTGCTTCTAAACCCAACTTTGAAGTGGGCTCCTCAAGCCAGCTGAAGCTTTCCTTTGGGAAAAAGACTGGTGTGTGGAGTTCTCCTTCCTTCTGTTACCATTTCATACTATTCCTCTTGGCCCTGGCCTCCTTTTTTTTAAACATTTATTTTATTTTCTTGTTTCAGTAGACAAACCTGCTCTTGACCCCAATGCTGCCAAGGCGTGGACCCTGTCAGCCAATGACATGGATGATGATGATGTGGTGAGTGATTGATGTGTGTATTTTTCGGTTTTTATATGATTTCTCTGATGGGGATTTTCAATATGCCACTCCCCTGTCTTGCCTCCTCAGGACCTGGTAGATTCAGATGCTCTGTTGGATGCAGATGACTTTAAGAAGCCAGACGCAGCCTCCCTCAAAGCGCCCTCCTGTGGTGACGGAACCACCAAGAAAAAGAAGGCTTGCAAGAACTGGTAAGAAACACCCCTCACTCTTTCTTTTGATTACAGAAAAGAGGGCTCACCCATACAAGATTGCTGGAGTCATAACCAAGAGACACGAGTGATAAAGTTCAACTCATTATTGAATATCTCTATTGCAAATATGGAGGTAATCACACATGGTTGCCATGTATCATAACTGTTCTCTTGTCATTGTCCCCCACAATGAAATTAGGGAGGAGACTGGATCTGTCTCCATCCGTACATACATTTGTTCAGACTTTAGTCACACACGATATCTGACAGCACTGGCCCGATTTTTTTTTTACTGAAGTTTGGTGAATGATGCGTCTTGCAATAGAGATCCGGCATTTACAAAAGTATACTGATTGGCCTAATGGTGGCGCTATAAAGAGATTGAAAATGCTGACGTTGAAAGGTCACGCCCCTCACCCCGTTTGACCGTAAGAGACGAAATTCGGTATATAGGGCCCTCTCCCCACAAGGAACAAATTTGCCTCAGGGACCTATAAGGTCATATTTTCTGCCATTTTATGAAAAACACAACGCTACCGAAGGAGGGATTAGCACAATGTTCCTGAATAGTAGCTAAAACATTGCCGCTATTGACCAATATTCACGTGGGTGTGGTCTGGCAAATGCATATAAATCAGTCAAGGATATTCGTATTGTAACAATTTTGGTGCGTAAGTTGCAAAGTGCAAACACTGTCAACTCAACATATGCAAGAACATTCATATCGACCACCCGGTGGCACTATAACGGGCATGTTTATATCGAGCTGTTTGAGGCTGAGGGATATGAGTCTAGCAAACCCACGTGATATCAGACACGACTGGCCTGATTTTGACAACTTGGGTGAATGAAGCGTCTCGGCATAGAGGTCCGGCATTTACAAAATGACTTAGCCCAAGGGGGTCGCTGCATCATTCGTGGGGGATGGCATGCTTACTGTTGCCTTCTTTGTCATTACTCCTGTGTAGCTCTTGTGGTCTTGCTGAGGAGTTGGAAAAGGAGAGCAAGGGTGCCAAGACAATCAGCCAGCCCAAGTCAGCCTGTGGAAGTGTGAGTCACTCTTTGCCCATATGCAACCACCATGGCTGTTTCAACACCAGCATCATTGATCGGTACTTTATTGATCCCCGAGGGGGAGATTTCTTAGTGAAGCCAGTTTGTAATTGTTGGCCTGATCTGTACTTCAGTGTTACCTGGGTGATGCCTTCCGATGTGCCAGCTGTCCGTACCTTGGGATGCCTGCCTTCAAACCTGGGGAGAAGATTGTACTGTCCAACACAGGGCTAAATGATGCCTAGAAACATCACATTCCTTACACATCGCTAACTTCCCAATGCCAGGTTCTCACTGAGAATGGCTCTTCTACATCTCTTCATGTATAAGAGCAAGAAGCAAATCCAGTTTGAGAAAGAGCCATTGCTGGTGGTAATAAATGTATTGGGAGTAGCATTTGACGTATCCAAATGTTACTGAATCGATCCAGGTTACAGGCTTGCTTGCTTGACCATGTGAAGATTTCATAGGGGACTGACCATATTTCAAGTACAATTTCAACATGCATGTGTTCATATTGTCAGTTCAATTATTTGTGTATATTACTATCTGTATTGGTTTCTGCAAAAATAAACATTTTCATGATTCCCCATTTAGTAATCACTCCTTTGCAGATCAGATTCTGTTAGATCCAATGACAATCACTTGGCCTATATATATTCACACTCAAAAGCTCAAATACAGTATAAAACAAAGTGACACCATCCATCAGTATTTGGTTTTACTAGAGTCATATAGATATTTATTTGAAATGTCTGTCCTCTGTATAGAAACCAACCCAGAGATGTCCAATTTCATGTATACTGAAGGTGTACCACTACAGATCACTGTGAGGCAACTGTGAAGTCCATTTTGATGTCCCCGATGCTGGGTTCAAAAGTGAAACTATAAGACACTGAGGCCCTGCCATCCCCTGAGCTCTCCCAGGGCGACCTGAAGAAGTACACTCCTTGTTTCCGATGGAGACTCCATTCACAGGTACCCTACAGGAGAACAAGAGGGGTTAATTTCTTATTCAATTGTAGAAAAATTGATAATCTCACTCATTTTATTGAACCTTTATCAGGGATTCATACTGAATTACTGAAAAACAAAATTGCAATGCATTAGCATTGACTGAGTTACTACCTCTTCACTAACTGGTCTCATCAGGCCCATGCTAACTTTGATGTCATCCTTCAGTTGGTACTCCATCCACAGGGCCACACCATGGCATCGTCCCCTCCTGTACAGAAACACAAAATGGTACTTTGGACTGTTGGGAATGACATTATCCTTATCAGTGCATATTGTAGAATTTACGCTTCATGTGCACTGGCTCGGAGTTTGAACTACAATTTACTTACGAGACCTAAATAAGAGTCCATACCTCGTAAGTGGTAGTGATCCCTGACATGTGATTGGCTGTTCAGGAACACACTGTAGAAAGTCAAAGGTCATGACAGCTCTGGGCTGGGTCAGGGCCCGACACGGGTACTCCCACAGAGGCTGTGGCTCTGCCTCACGAGACTCACGGAAATCCAGAGACCGCTGCGAGGGGAGAATTAAGGTGCACTGCTGTGAGAGCTAGTGAATAGACACGAGCAGTCCTCATTTCCATTGCTGTCTTCGATTAGATTGATAAAAAGTATATTTTTCTCCAATTGAAATTAGACTAGATCAGCAATGTGATTATGTCCATTCACTTAATGGAAGTTTAAGTATATATTGAAAAATGTAGATTCTAACCTGAACCATCTCATCCATAGGTCCAACGTCAAAGCCTTCACATGTACCACAAGGAGCTCTTATCCTCCACAGGTCCTGAGAATTAAAGATATAGGAGACAGAATGAGATGGGCACAAATAAGTTCCAAAGTTTACTTTTCATTTTACTACAGATGCCAATATCTCTTAAATCACCTGAAACTCCACAGCAACCATGCACAGTGTGGCAGAGCAAGGCAAGATGGTGGCATTGGGTGTCAGCAGATGGACCAGAGCAGTACGACAGTACCAGAAGTACAGGGAGTGCCAGGGCAGAAGACTAGTGCTGAAGTAGGGCTCACCTATCAACACTGATATCTAGGGGCACATGGAACAATACAAATACATGACTCAAATAGAAAGCAGCAGAAAAGAGTAACAAAAACTGTTTTAATAGTCTTTGTACAGACACTTGAGGTGTTTTGAATACTGCATATCACCCCCAAAACAGAGTTACTGTTAACCTGTTCCCCAGCCAGGTCAGTACTGGACAGCTGGTCAGGACGAATCCCCAGAATCTGAACTCCTCCTTTCATGGAATTGGCATCCAGCACCTACAGAGATACACGTTTTAGCAACTAGCGACCCTGTGTTAATTTACTAATAGATTTGAACTAAGTAAAAGCTTTTGTTATGGGGACTCCACTCACTTGTTCAATGACTTGCTTCAACATTCCAGAGTTTTCCAAACTGAACACCTGGATGGATACAGACAAACCTTATTTTGTGGCCTTGTTGGAATAATTTCAAATATATGACAAAGTCAATATAGTAATACCTTCTTAGCTCCAAGCATGTGAGCGAAGACAGGTAACAGACTCCCATCACTGACCCCTAAGCACACGCTGTCTGGTTTTACAACCTAAAATTGACAAACACCCATATTCATTATTTGTATCAAATAGTAGCTACATCTTATCCATTATGGCAAAGACGCACAAACCCTTCTCTATTCCCCCAAACCTCATCACTCACACTGCGTAGAGCGCTGACGTAGCTATGTGTGCGTTGGCGGTCGTTGAGCTCCCCGAAGCGAGGGCGTGTCCACACCAGGTGGGCCTGACAGACGCAACATGGCCGACAAGGTGGTGCCTCACTCAACGTGTCCGGTTGACTGAGAGGACACATAAAACAACCACACATCTCTGGTTAGACAACAGTTTTGTACATCTAAGTAGTCTAGAGTGTGTGTCTGAGTTACTTACCCATCTGGCTGTAGGCTGTACCACAGGCTGTAGTCGTCATGGGAGACAGTAAGGCTGAGTTCCTCTCCCTCTGCCACCCTCCTCTCCACAGGAAGGAAGTAGACACTCTGCATCCAGTGATCCCGCCACTAAAAAGAAAGACAAACATTACTTCCTCAAACTAGATCACACAAGTACATCCATGACATACCGGTCGCACTCACAGGAGCGGACTGAGGGTCTGGGTAGGTCCAGCTGGGAGCCATGGAACACACGATGGTGCCGCTGGGGTCCATGGCTATGTCCCACCAGGAGAGGACCACCTGAGCCCGGCCACTGGACCGAGCTGGGAAGCTGGAGGAGTGGGACTGAGGGGCACTGCTCACTGGCTTACTGAAGTCCACACTGAGAGGGGGAGAAGAAAAGAGAGAGAGGCATAAGTGACCACTGAATGAGAAGACTCATTGGGAACATATGAATAATACAATGTGCATCTCACCTGAACATGGTGCAGAGAGGCCCTAGTGGCGTGAAGTGGTGAGGGGGCACCTGGCTGAGCTGGATGTCACAGACAGAGTGGGCTCCAGCACAGCGACTTACAGCGGGAGGGGGCAGCAGTTTGCGACCATCCACCTCCATGGGTTGTAACTGTGCCCAACTCCACAACTGCTCTGACTCCACTAGCTGGGCATACACTGTGGCACGGTGGGGCACAGCCTCACAGCCCTCCTACAGAAGAAATACACATCTGCTTCACACGTCTGATTATTTCTCCCACTTTCGCACAAATCTGCACGCACACCTACCTGGACCAGGTTGAGATGAGCATGTTCATAGCTGGGTAAGGCTCCCTCTCCAATCAGTTCAGTGTCAAACAGCTCTGTAACAAGGACGTTGGCTCGAGTCTGCATGTCTCCATCTATAGTGAAAACATGTGTGGCAATCTTACGATAACATACAGTTGAGGTTAAAAGGTTGCCCTGCATAGTAAAAGAAAAGTGCTCCAAAGTTGATGTAACTGCAATGTATGGGGCACATTTCAGAAATATTTCAGGTTACAGTTCATTACATGGGTTATTGTTAAGATGATTCAAAAACAAACTTTGTCACACACAAAAGGAGTTACCGTTGCTGCAGCACAGGCTATTTGAAAAGGAACTTTTGAACCAGCACAACTGTACATCCCATTGATGTGTATGATATGGGTGACTTACCTAGTCCAACTGTCACTTCTGTAGAGTGTTTATTGATGATCTTGATCTTGTCTGAGAAGCCATTTTTCTTCACGATTTGGAGAGCAGCGTCTGCCATGGGCTTGAAAACCTATTGGATGAGACAAACAAATCAATCTTCATTTTTTATTTAACTAGGCAAGTCAGTTAAGAACAAATTCTTATTTATAATGGCCTACCCCGGCCTCTCCTAACACGGACGATGCTGGGTTAATTGTGCGCCGCCCTATGGGACTCCCAATCACAGCCGGTCGTGATACAGCCCAGGATCAAACCAGGGTCTGGAGTGACGCCTCTAGCACTGAGATGCGGTGCCTTAGACCGCTGCGGCACTCGGGAGCCCAACAATCAAATGGTGTTTCAAAACTAAATTCTTCATTAAAACACGTTTAACATTTTCCTTCATTCCATTTCCACTACCCTGTCATTGATGGTGAATTGTAAATGCTCTTTGATTGATTTGCCAATGGTGTGTGGGTTTCAGCAAACTCATGCTCACCTCTACAGCATAGCAGAAGTCAGCCCCAGCTGTGACAGCCATCATGGACAGCAGTCCTGTTCCAGTTCCAATGTCCAGAACAATGACTTTCTCACCCCTTGCCTTCACTCTGCTCACAGCAGCACTGATGCCCTGGTAGTACTTCTCATTCTGGAGGATAGATAGACAGACAGATGGAGATGTAGATACTTCAGTGGTTCCCAACCATGGGTACTAGGGCCCCTGGCAGTACTTGGCCTATCCACAGGGGGTACTTGAGAAGACTCATGAGGCCATTGGCCTACTAGTAAAATGCACACGAGGGGTACTTCTGGGGTACTCCTGGCAGAGCAAAATTCAGTTGGTGGTACAGTAACCAAAAGGTTGGGAACCACAGAAACATACAGGGGAAGAAAACAGCTTCCCCGGTCTCTTGTACAAAATGTATGCTGTAAATGTTCTTTCCTGTCAAAAGAAGCAAGGACAGACACTCACCCTATCGTGATCGTGCAGCATATCAGCATAACAGGACCTGAGAAACAAACCGGTGATCATAATTTGATTATAGATACTGACGTGGGAACTCTGCCTAAACGCCCCGGGCGCTAAATCGAGCTCACCTCGTGGTTAAAAAAAGGGATTTCACAAAAATACAGAAAACATTGCTTTGTATAGCTAGTGCAATAAATTAACATGAAATGATATGCACATTAAATGTTGCATTGGCGGAATCGTTTAATGGAAAATATGTGGTTGGCTTGCTAGCATTACGTTAGTTTAGCTACCTGGCTATCTCTTGATGGTAGTCATACTCCTCACTCTCCTCGACCCAATCCAACGCGCCTGTGGCCGGGTTCGCACGTCCGCAGAAAGTCTTCATTACGGTAGCTATTGATCGATTCCGATGCAGCGTTTTTTTATTCAATATAATATATTTTGTATTCACTAATCCCTACCAAATTGGATTATGGCAGCATTGCCTTAATGGGGGCAGACATGTTTTTTTCCCCTCGAAACGTCAACTGGGGTGTATTCATTCCATGAATTCTGTTGAAAAACGTTTCTTAAACGGAACACAACGGGAGGAAACTACTTGAATATGTCCAATAGAAACTCTCGTTGTACTCTGTTTGCTTCTGTTTTGTTCTTAAACGGCCAACGGCTTCTATAATGAATACACCCCTGACGTCACCCTCCAAGTCACATGACTAGTGTAACATTAACCCCTTGTAATCAGAGTGCTTCTGTCCTTTTTTTTCTCTCTGACAGTGAACACATGTCAATGTAACAGATTCATCAACATCTATTTTTCCAAGTAAAAAGTAATGAATACCACATATTTTCATTTAGAATGTATTGTTCATCTGAATATACATACAATGAATGACAGTAAAATACATCACATTACAGGTGCCCCAGAGATTCTGTAGGTACAGTCTCTTGTGGTAATGATAAATTCAGAACATCAAACTGATTGATTGAAATTACATTGGAATTGTAATGTATTTCATTAAGACTATCTCACCAGCCAATATCCATAGTACCACCCTGGGAAGCTGTACAAGCGTTTCACTGCACCTGCAATAACACCTGCTAAACTGTGTACAAGACCAATAAACTTTGATTTGAACTCTGCAGACCATCAAGCTTGATATACAATCCACTATGCGGTGGATGGATGTATT
Source organism: Thymallus thymallus (assembly GCA_023634145.1). Classification (NCBI taxonomy): domain Eukaryota; kingdom Metazoa; phylum Chordata; class Actinopteri; order Salmoniformes; family Salmonidae; genus Thymallus; species Thymallus thymallus. The sequence goes on along the minus strand of CM042414.1, from coordinate 15,410,661 downwards.
ATAAAGTTTATATAACTTATGAATCACAAGCTATATGTGTTGTGTGGATTTAAAGGGTGCAACATTCTAGTCAGGCACACTTGGCAGTAGGCAGACAGAATGGCATGCTAGGAGTAGGGACCAGGATGTCAGAGAAGATGGGTCGGTAGCCAGCTGGAAGAGGAGGGGTGCTCTGCTCCAGGAGGTCCAGAACTGTCCCCCTCACATCCCTGGAGACATCCCCCCTAACATCCAGCAACACTGACACATGCTCATCACTGAGGGGCACAGACAGAGGAAAGAAGACACAGAAGATCAACACCTGACCACGGAAGAGACCTGTTTAAGTGTCCCTGATATAATCATGTCTATCACTTAGGAGTAAGGACATTAAGGCAAATGTTAGATGAAAGATATTCATTGTTTTACAGGAAATTGATATAGTAAAGATTGTGTGTATACCTGATATCAGGGTACTTGGCCACCAGTCCAGACACCTCGAGAGTAAGCATGCTGGGGTCTTTAAGCCGGATGAAGTCAGCCAGAACGGGCAATAAAGCCATTGGGTTCACCTCACTCACTGGTCCCTCCACCTCCTAAACAGACATAGTGCATGCATGAAAATGGAATATTGTAAAAAAAAAAAAAAAAGAAATGGTGCAGTGAATTCAAATGAAGGAAGGGGTGGGTATATGTTGAGTATGGTGTGGATAGGGTGTGGACTGTGGGATAGAGGACAGACTAGAGCTGGGCCGAGTGTCCCACTAGACCGGTGGTCACTGGGCGTGTCTAAACTCAAGTGTATTCTCACCACCAGGCCCTGGAAGAGATCCCTCAGATGCTGGGCATCCAGTGCCATTCTCTGGGCCAGCTGGCGCCGCTCCTCTGCATTCCGACACACCAACCTCTTCTGCATCAACACCCTCACATACTCCACCACCGTCAGCCACTGGCACTCCTCCTGCAAACGCTACAGGAACAGGGAGGGATCAACAAAACCATACAGGAGACTAGTATAAGTCATTTGAATGTCAAAGAGCCTGACCTGCCGGCAGGGTGGGCGAACACGACTATACAGCTCAAAATGGCGCTCCAGGACTCCACATAACTTCAGGGTAACCGTGACGTCTCCCTGGGCCAGCCAGGAGCGAGACAGTAGTCCCTGCAGGAAGGGCTGGAGCTCTAGCAGCAGCTGGTCCATCACCAGGCGGCAGGCCCTCCTCACAGCCCGGTCCAGTGCAGCTAGGGGGCCGGGGGGAGTCCGGGAGAACCGGCTGGCTGAACGGGACGAGAGCTGCTGCTGCAAACTATCTGTGGAGGTCCTGCGGAGAGGAGAGGATAGGGGGAGAAGCAGAGGAGATGAGAGAAGGGAGGCGAGGAGGAAGACAAGAAGCAGATGAGAGGAGAGAGGAAAGGACAGTCGAACTGTATAAAATACTGCATATGTATGTGTACAGACTCACATTAATGAACGTACAGATGAACAGAAACAGATAGCACTGACAAAAATAAAACAATGTACAGAACTCACTTGAGGATGATGCAGTTGCTTATAGAGGCCAGTAGATAATGGAGGTAGAACTTGTTTTGATTTGTGCTCTGATTCCTGCGGTGCTCCTTCCCAAATTCCACAAGAGCCTCCCTAAACCTGGAAACAGACGGAAACGGAATGAGAGACTTACATGATGGGAAGAGAACGTGGATCCCGTACATTTTGGGGAATATTCAGAGGTGGAAACTTTCAGTGGGAATTAACGGGAATATGGGAATTAACAGAAATACAGTGGGGAGAACAAGTATTTGATACACTGCCGATTTTGCAGGTTTTCCCACTTACAAAGCATGTAGAAGTCTGTAATTTTTATCATAGGTACTCTTCAACTGTGAGTGACGGAATCTAAAACAAAAATCCAGAAAATCACATTGTATGATTAAGTAATTAATTTGCATTTTATTGCATGACATAAGTATTTGATACATCAGAAAAGCAGAACTTAATATTTGGTACAGAAACCTTTGTTTGCAATTACAGAGATCATACGTTTCCTGTAGTTCTTGACCAGGTTTGCACACTCTGCAGCAGGGATTTTGGCCCACTCCTCCATACAGATCCTTCAGGTTTCGGGACGGTCGCTGGGCAATACGGACTTTCAGCTCCCTCCAAAGATTTTCTATTGGGTTCAGGTATGGAGACTGGCTAGGCCACTCCAGGACCTTGAGATGCTTCTTACGGAGCCACTCCTTAGTTGCCCTGGCTGTGTGTTTCGGGTCATTGTCATGCTGGAAGACCCAGCCACGACCCATCTTCAATGCTCTTACTGAGGGAAGGAGGTTGTTGGCCAAGATCTCGCGATACATGGCCCCATCAATCCTCCCCCAATACGGTGCAGTCGTCCTGTCCCCTTTGCAGAAAAGCATCCCCAAAGAATGATGTTTCCACCTCCATTCTTCACGGTTGGGATGGTGTTCTTGGGGTTGTACTCATCCTTCCTCTTCCTCCAAACACGGCGAGTGAAGTTTAGACCAAAAAGCTCTATTTTTGTCTCATCAGACCACATGACCTTCTCCCATTCCTCCTCTGGATCATCCAGATGGTCATTGGCAAACTTCAGACGGGCCTGGACATGCGCTGGCTTGAGCAGGGGGACCTTGCGTGCGCTGCAGGATTTTAATCCATGACGGCGTAGTGTGTTACTAATGGTTTTCTTTGAGACTGTGGTCCCAGCTCTCTTCAGGTCATTGACCAGGTCCTGCCGTGTAGTTCTGGGCTGATCCCTCATCTTCCTCATGATCATTGATGCCCCACGAGGTGAGATCTTGCATGGTGCCCCAGACCGAGGGAGATTGACCGTCATCTTGAACTTCTTCCATTTTCTAATAATTGCGCCAACAGATGTTGCCTTCTCACCAAGCTGCTTGCCTATTGTCCTGTAGCCCATCCCAGCCTTGTGCAGGTCTACAATTTTATCCCTGATGTCCTTACACAGCTCTCTGGCCTTGGCCATTGTGGAGAGGTTGGAGTCTGTTTGATTGAGTGTGTAGACAGGTGTCTTTTATACAGGTAACGAGTTCAAACAGGTGCAGTTAATACAGGTAATGAGTGGAGAACAGGAGGGCTTCTTAAAGAAAAACTAACAGGTCTGTGAGAGCCAGAATTCTTACTGGTTGGTAGGTGATCAAATACTTATGTCATGCAATAAAATGCAAATTAATTATTAAAAAATCATACAATGTGATTTTCTGGATTTTTGTTTTAGATTCCGTCTCTCACAGTTGAAGTGTACCTATGATAAAAATTACAGACCTCTACATGCTTTGTAAGTAGGAAAACCTGCAAAATTGGCAGTGTGTCAAATACTTGTTCTCCCCACTGTATATGCTAATTCAACTCTGTTGAACTCTGCATCCAGCAAATGAGTAGATAAAGCATGTCTGGTTGGAGGGGTGTATGCTGGGCGAAGAACATTCAGAAATCTCTTCCAATACACATTGCCTGTGAGCATCAGAGGTGAACCAGTTGCATACACAGCTTGAGCAAGACATTCATCCACATTTCTCTGACTACGTTCCCCCATTGAGTCAAAAAAACTTCTGATTCCAGGTGGACCATGAGCTGTTGCTATCGATAATGTGTCTGATTCATCATTTCCACCTCAAATAGAAGGACTTTTGTCAGAGATTACTTGCTGTAAGCACTGAGGGAACTTTATGCATTTGGCCAGATGATTCTGCATCTTTGTTGCATTCTTCACATATGATTTGGCACAGTATTTGCAAATGTACACAGCTTTTCCTTCTACATTAGCTGCAGTGAAATGTCTCCACACATCAGATAGTGCCTGTGGCATTTTCCTGTAAAGATTAGAAAATAAATTAGTAAAAATTAGTAAAAAAAAAAAAAATACAATTCCATGTACAGATAAATAATTAAGCAGTTAGATTAAAAAACAACTTCTTTGTAAGATAAATGCTTTAAAAAGAAACATATGGAAACAGGTAAATTAACACTCCTCAGTTAGCAGGCTCAAGCAAGCTAAAACCCACATGGTAGCAAAAACTAACTAGCAGAAATTGTTAACAAGTTAAACACACTTTGCTGTAGGCTACTATTTACTAGTTAACAAAAAATCATGTATGTCATATAAAATATATTCACCCCAACCAGTATTGTAATCAAAACTTACCAGAAAGCATGTAGTCCTTGGCTCAGACAGTGTAGTAGTGTGGGCTCAATAGCATCTCATTAGTGTACAAGATCTTGAGAATCAGCTGTACATGTGATGGAAGAAGGCACTGTGCATGCAGAGGGTTGCAATTCCATTGAATTGGGGATAGTTTAAAAAATATGCCTTATGTGTACCCCACAAAAAAGGTTCACTGTTATAAGATAACGTTTTGATGAATTTAAGCAAAAGTCCCCAAATTCCGGAAATTTACAGGAAAGTTTCCGACCCTTTGCAACCCTAAGCCCCGTAATTTAATTGCAGTTACAATAAAATATAATTAGTTGAATTAGACCTTAATGTGTGAAAAGTATCACTGATTCTCTGCCATATTCTCAAACATACTCACATAAGAACACTGACCCACCTATTGAGGAGGTTCTCCATCTCATAGAGCCCCATCTGTATGGTCTGATCCCGAAGAGATTCACTAATCATCAGAGCCACCCGTGCATTCTCCTCCAGCATCTAACACAACACAAACACAATATCAGCACACTCCTCAACATGTCACCTCAAAACAAACACAACATTGCCAAAGCTCATGTATGAGCATGGAAATATAATTTAACCACATTTGAAACCAATATTCATTTAGAGGTAGTGAGGTATGTATGTTTGCCTGTGTGATGATGGTTGGCAGGCTGGTGAGGTAAAAGCCCTCGTGGTCAGTGTCTGGTTCCTGGTCTCTCTGCCAATCTGTCAGCTCCACCTCCAGGGCCTTGTGCATCCACTCAGACACACTTTTCTACAACACAATAAAACACAAACTCCACTGAGACAGACAGGGATATCCCACACCACAGTGCAGGTGCACACAAAACATCCCATCCATAGAGGCATTAGTACACAGACATACAGGCACACTGACAAACAAACAAATAGACAAATACACACAGCGACCCAGATGTCTCACCCACCCGCACACTGTGTACGTATTTGTTCTGCAGCTGTTCCAGACCCTCCTGGGAGATCAGGGGTCCCAGCTCCTCTGACTCCATCTCCACCTCTAGGTCTGGATGCCCCATCATGTCTGAGCTGCACACACATATACACATACAGTACACACCAAAACAACTCTACACTACACTCGAAAGCCTAATTAATGAAAAAAGCATTAAATCAACAATAGCATTACTTTCAATTACTTCTACAACTCCTCCAGCTATTGACTTTTTTCACAACTGCCACCAGTTTGACGCAAAAACATTGACAACAAATACATATTGACAATGGCATAGCAAAATAAATAAAAGTGTGTAAAAAAAAATATATAAAGGACATTTCCTTCTCAAACCCTCATATTAAACACCAATGGTATAATGGTTTATATTTAGGATATTTTTTAAAAATCTATTATTATTTCATATATTAATGAGACAAGGCCACACAGAGGGCCAGAGATAATTACATACACCTGTGATAAACTTTGAAAGTTTACCAGTAATATACCCTCCCTTTGCAACCCTATAAACACACAAAAACATATTTTGGCTTAAATTGGTTTGTCTATATTTGCTCACCTGTTGTAGATGTGTAGGACCCAGTTAAGAACAGCAAAGATCTCCCCGCTCTCCAGCTCCCATCCACTGACCTGGCCCAGGTGTGACTGGAGACAGCGGTGGCAGGCGCGGAGGTAGGCCCTGGTCAGGTTATAGTGGGGCGGAACGCAGTGGTCCAACAGGTGGCGCACCGTGGCCAGGTCTCCCATGATGCCGTGCTGCAGGGCAGACAGGTGGCCTGCAAGGCCAGGCCCGCGGGTGTGCAGATAAGAGACGCTACGGAAACGTGCTGACACCGCCTCTTTCAACACCTAACAGAGTACAAGATTACTGTAAAGCCCCTGTGCAATGCTACTGTCAAAACATAAGGAAAACCATCCCTGTATCTCATTAACATAGGGCCTAGCCCTATTGCATCATGCATTGTGTTGTACAATTGTATTTGCATAGCAATGTGGGCTCATGAATTATGCTCAACCCTATCATTGAATCTCACTGATAGGGTTGTCTAGACAAGTGTACATACAAGTCTAGACATACTTGGAAGAAGCGCTCCCTCCAGCAGCGTGGTCGTCCAGGGGGAAGAGGCCTGGTGTGCCCCCCTGCACCTCCTCTCTCCTCCAGCATGGCCTGATCCAAAGCCTCCTCTCGCTCCACAATCCTCACAGCAGACACAAACGGCGTAGGGTTCTGCCGGGCTAAAGCCAGTCCACTCCCCACCACTGCCCACAGCTCCTTCCCCAGAGCCTCCACCAGCTTTCCAACGCCTGAGAAGTAGTTCCTGACCAGCTCCTCGTCCTGGGCACTGAGGGCTGTCCCTGCTGTCCCAGAGGCCCCTGCTCCATGGATCTGCCACAGGACGTCATCCTGCCAGCATTCCAGCTCCATCAGATGGGCGTGGGCCTCCAGGAGCCGGCGAGACTCCACCAGCCTCTCTGTCTCCGATACCATGCCCCGCACTGACAGGTAACAAGGGAGGGTGACACTAGTTTTAGCCAAGTTACAGATTTACATAGTTATTGAAGTACATGCTGAAAGGGAGTCATTCAATTATTCCTTAAGGAACAGGATATTGTGAGTCTCTCTGAAGCTTCAATTATGTTTAATTTGAACAGATTCATTAAATATTTTCCTAGTTGTGAAGCTACAGAACCAAGGAATCTTGTGGGTCAGTCTCACCAGAGTAGAGGCGTGGCAGGTTGCTAACGGCAGCAAGCAGTTGACAGTGATTGACAGAGACCTCTCGCATCATTTCCAGAGCCTTGACTCCCTCTGCGTTTCTGCTGGACTCCACCCCTGCCTTCCCCAGGGCATGGGAAACCTCTTTTAGCTCCACCCGGGCCTCACGAAGCTGCTCCAGACCCCAGCCCACCCCCTCTAGGTAGGACTGGACCACTGACTGGAAGAAAGGCAACATACAGTATGTAGGATCTTACATTCAGAAAATCATTCAAGACAACTGGAAGTGCCTTATTATTATTATTATTATATGATGGGTGCTTATATTTGTCCTATTTCACACATGTACAAGTTTGTATTATATGAATGTGTGAATAGGAAATGTGTTTTTTGCAGATCCCAACTCTCCCTGAGACACCCTCAGAGAGTCGGGAGCTATTAGGGTTAAGTGACATCGACAGATTTTTCACCTTAACATATACTATGTTAATATCGATACAGATTAATAACCTGTCATCACATAAACATTTTGAAAAATCAATTTCTCCCTCGTCTTTATAAAATGTAATGTGGGAAGTGACAGTAGCCTCTAGTGAGAGCAGGTGTGTGTGTTTGTAGTTATACAATACCTTGAGTCTTGACTGGATGGATGAGGTCCTCTGGCTTTCCCTTTTGCGGAACTGTCCTAACCTCTCCAGATGCTCAGGGCGACAGAACACGCCCGATGCCCACTTCAGGGCCGCGCCCCGGGCCAAGCTCTCTGCCCTCTCCGCCTCTGGCCACACCTCTGGGAGCGCTGCCGCATCTGTCAATCACACGTAAACAAGCTCAATTCACCAGACATTATGTGACAGGAGGATCCACATGAAAGTCTGTCTTTATAGAAGAATAGAAGAATATCCCTGTTTTGTTCAGCTTGTATGAGTGTGTGGACATGAGCGATTATGACTGATTATGTGCTCTGTGAGTTAGTGTGTGTGTGTGTGTGTGCAATTTAAACAAACAGCCCTGTCTCCGTCTCACTGGTGGTCATGAGACAGAGACGTTTACTACAAGCATTAAATGTGACATCAGCATTTCTGCCGCACAATAAACCTATGGAGAATGAGACTAATGCAATTGTAAACAGCACCATCATGCTCAAAAACAATTACATTTGGAGAGTGTGAGAGATATACATGCAAACTAATTACAATGTAATACATTCTCTGATGCGAGTTAGTGAGAAGTGGGTGTTGGTTAGAGTCAGTGGGTACAGTCTGTTTTGCTTGTTAGCAATGTGCGAGTGTGTAGAGTAGACGTCTGTACCTTCAGGTTTGTCACCACCATTCTTGTCTCCGTCTGACATTTAAGTTCAGTTCAGCAGTCCGCCTGTCCACCACCAACAGTGCCCTACCCAGAGGGCCAGAACACCACTGAACGAGGGGGATGAACAGAGCCCGAAAGAGAGAGAAGGGGTGGAGGAAAGAAGGCACATATCCATTGTACTGACAGCCTTCCTCTCACACTCCCAGACACATCCTCTACGCAGAGGCCGGCAGGAAGGGAGGGAGAGGGGGCAAAGAGGGGGAGGGCAAGAGGGAGGGGACTCCAGCCAAAAGACAAAATCCAGATGGATGGGGGAAAAGGGGGAGAGCTATGGGGTTGTGGTTTTGTGTCCAAGAGTGCCGCTCTGTGTCTGAAATTATTATTTTCCTTTATGGGCAAATTCATTTTATACATACTTGTAGAAAAATGCATACATACAGTCCTTTGTCATTAGAAATTAAGGGGAAAACTCTCCATTCCATATTTGTAAGACATTTGTAGTTCGTAAAGCAGCTTAATACAATAAGTGAATTGGGTACTGACCTCCAGCTGTACAATAGTCTCTTTGAGGAGCAAAGTCCTCTGATCCTCCACAGCTGTTGAGATCTAGGACAAACTAGGGACGTTTCACAACTGCTACCTCTAAAGGGAGTTTGTTTATTTGTGTATCAGTCAAGGCCTCTGACCTCTCCCCACGTCTGTGTTTACATCTCCCCATTTCCTGGACCTCTTCAAAACACACTGAACTATGCCAAGTGGCCCAGACACTAGCCAACAACAGCCTCAGTGGGGGTATTATTACAGCCTTTGTATTCGTGATGGGATTTCTTAAAACTATTTTCCTTTCCAGTTTGTAATGCAATCCAGTTGAAGCAGCTTCCACAAATCAGTGACGCAGTCAATTCAAGTTTACTTGATGTAAAGCCTCCTGTACCATGTCTTTAGGCGGTTCATATAGCAAGTACCATAATGGGTTGAGGCCAGGCATCTAACAAAACAAAAGACTAAGCGAAGCTCCCCAAATATGACAGCAACAGATTGGGAAGAGGATGTTATATTGACTCCTCTCAGGGTGGGACTGCTGTACCGTCAAGGCCAGTACCCCATTGTTCTTACTGTATCTTAGTGACCATCTGGATCACTAAAGTCACTGAATGTCTATCATTACTTCCCTTACAACATTGGCCTTGTGTGAACTGGGCATTTCACCACTTATGTCAATATTCTGCTAGCTTTAGGCCCAGTATGCACTACTTTTGACCAGGGCCCACATAGTACACTACATTTTAGAATAAGGTGCCATTTATGACCCCAGTTTGCTGGCTGAACACAACACTGAGGCGTGGGCTCTGGGCTGTACAGATATGTATCACTGGGCCACTCCTCCACTGTCATCACCTTGAGCTGAGAACAGCCCCACCTCCTCCCAGAGGGGCTCCAGGGAACAGGAAGTCTATTTCTGTAGTAGTAAACCAAACGCAGGGAGTACTTCCTGTCTGACATTCCTGACCTGGGCCGAGTTCCTGCTCCACTCCAACGGCATTCACTTACAGGCCCAGTGCAGTCATAAAGGTAATTTCCCTGTTTTATATAAACATTTCCACATTATGAGGAAAATTATGATAATGCCCTTTTAGTGTAAGAGCTGTTTGAAAAGACAGCCTGAAATCTCAGCTGTCATAAACACAGCCAATAGCTAGCTCTCTTATTGTAATATTGCCAACACTATATTCAACAAGTCTAGACATACTTGGAAGAAGCGCTCCCTCCAGCAGCGTGGTTGTCCAGGGGGAAGAGGCCTGTTGTGCCCCCCTGCACCTCCTCTCTCCTCCAGCATGGCCTGATCCAACGCCTTCCCTCGCTCCACAAAGTAGGGTTCTGCTGGGCTAAAGCCAGTCCAATTACATTTGGAGAGTGTGAGAGATATACATGCAAACTAATTACAATGTAATACATTCTCTGATGCGAGTTAGTGAGAAGTGGGTGTTGGTTAGAGTCAGTGGGTACAGTCTGTTTTGCTTGTTAGCAATGTGCGAGTGTGTAGAGTAGACGTCTGTACCTTCAGGTTTGTCACCACCATTCTTGTCTCCGTCTGACATTTAAGTTCAGTTCAGCAGTCCGCCTGTCCACCACCAACAGTGCCCTACCCAGAGGGCCAGAACACCACTGAACGAGGGGGATGAACAGAGCCCGAAAGAGAGAGAAGGGGTGGAGGAAAGAAGGCACATATCCATTGTACTGACAGCCAATAGCTAGCTCTCTTATTGTAATATTGCCAACACTATATTCAACAAGTCTAGACATACTTGGAAGAAGCGCTCCCTCCAGCAGCGTGGTTGTCCAGGGGGAAGAGGCCTGTTGTGCCCCCCTGCACCTCCTCTCTCCTCCAGCATGGCCTGATCCAACGCCTTCCCTCGCTCCACAAAGTAGGGTTCTGCTGGGCTAAAGCCAGTCCACTCCCCACAGCTCCTTCCCCAGCTTTCCAACGCCTGAGAAGTAGTTCCTGACCAGCTCCTCGTCCTGGGCACTGAGGGCTGTCCCTATTGTCCCAGGGGCCCCTGCTCTTTGGAGCTGCCACAGGACGTCATCCTGCCAGCACTCCAGCTCCATCAGACGGGCGTGGGCCTCCAGGAGCCGGCGAAACTCCACCAGCCTCTCTGTCTCCGATACCATGCCCCGCACTGACAGGTAACAAGGGAGGGTGACACTAGTTTTAGCTAAGTTACAGATTTACATAGTTACAGTTGAAGTCAGAAGTTTACATACACTTACGTTGAAGTCATTAAAACTCATTTCTCAACCACTCCACAGATTTCATGTTAACAAACTATAGTTTTGGCGAGTCGGTTAGGACATCTACTTTGTGCATGACAAGTAATTCTTCCAACAATTGTTTACAGAAAGATTATTTCACTTATAATTCACTACATCACAATTCCAGTTGGCCAGAAGTTTACATACACTAAGTTGACAGTGCCTTTAAACAGCTTGGAAAATTCCAGAAAATGATGTCATGGCTTTAGAAGCTTCTGATAGGCTAATTGACATCATTTGAGTCAATTGTAGGTGTACCTGTGGATGTATTTCAAGGCCTAACTTCAAACTCAGTGCCTTTTTGCTCGACATCATGGGAAAATCTAAAGAAAATCAGCCAAGACCTCCGAAAAAAAAATGTAGACCTCCACAAGTCTGGTTCATCCTTGGGAGCAATTTCCAAACGCCTGAAGGTACCACGTACATCTATACAAACAATAGTAAGCAAGTATAAGCACCATGGGACCACGCAGCCATCATACCGCTCAGAACGGAGATGCATTCTGTCTCCTAGAGATGAATGTACTTTGGTGCGAAAAGTGCAAATCATTCCCAGAACAACAGCAAAGGACCTGGTGAAGATGCTGGAAGAAACGGATACAAAAGTATCTATATCCACAGTAAAATGAGTCCTATATCGACATAACCTGAAAGGCCACTCAGCAATGAAGTAGCCACTGCTCCAAAACCGCCATAAAAAAGCCAGACTACGGTTTGCAACTGCACGTGGGGAAAAATATTGTACTTTTTGGAGAAATGTCCTCTGGTCTGATGAAACAAAAATAGAACTGTTTGGCCATAATGACCATTGTTTTGTTTGGAGGAAAAAGGGGAGGCTTGCAAGCCGCATCATGTTGTGGGGGTGCTTTGCTGCAGGAGGGACTGGTGCACTTCACAAAATAGATGGCATCATGAGGAAGGAAAATTATGTGGATATATTGAAGCAACATCTCAAGACAGGAAGTTAAAGCTTGGTCGCAAATGTGTCTTCCAAATGGACAATGACCCCAAGCATACTTCCAAAGTTGTGGCAAAATGGCTTAAGGACAACAAAGTCAAGGTATTGGAGTGGCCATCACAAAGCCCTGATCTCAATACTATAGAAGATTTGTGGGCAGAACTGAAAAAGCGTGTGCAAGCAAGGAGGCCTACAAACCTGACTCAGTTACACCAATTCTGTCAGGAGGAATGGGCCAACATTCACCCAACTTAATGTGGGAAGCTTGTGGAATGCTACCCGAAACATTTGACCCAAGTTAAACTATTTAAAGGCAATGCTACCAAATACTAATTGAGTGCATGTAAACTTCTGACCCACTGGGAATGTGATTAAAGAAAAAAGCAGACATAAATCTCTCTACACTATTATTCCGACATTTCACATTCTTAAAATAAAGTGGTGATCCTAACTGACCTAAGACAGGCATTTTTACTAGGATTAAATGTCAGGAATTGTGAAAAACTGAGTTTAAATGTATTTGGCTAAGGTGTATATAAACTTCCGACTTCAACTGTAGTTATTGAAGTACATGCTGAAAGGGAATCATTCAATTATTCCTTAAGGAACAGGATATGTGAATTTATGTGAGTCTCTCTGAAGCTTCAATTAAGTCTAATTTGTACAGATTCATTAAATATTTTCCCAGTTGTGAAGCTACAGAACCTAGGAATCTGGTGGGTCAGTCTCACCAGAGTAGAGGCGTGGCAGGTTGCTAACGGCAGCAAGCAGTTGACAGTGATCGACAGACCTCTCGCATCATCTCCAGAGCCTATATATTTGATCCCATGGGGCTTTGAACACAAGTCATATTCTCAATATAAAAATGTCCAGGGTAAAACATTTTTTACAAGAAAATGCCACGCAAACAGCAGGGACTCAAATTAATCAGATATGTACACTATTAGAGCAATTTAATTTATTTACTTGTAGTACCTACAACAATCAAATGCATATAAGAATGTTGACAAGTAGCTGATAACATCCACATATAGAAAGAGTGACAGTAAATACATCGGGGGGGTGGGGGGGAAAGTTAACTACACAGTTTACAGACAGCAAATACATTCAGCAAGTCCCTTTAGGGTCCTACTAGGTTGAGGCACAAATATTATACTGAGCATCTCCTTCGTCTTACATTATTCTATACTCTCCTTTGACTTGCCTGGGTAACTACCATCTTGTTGCGTTATGCACAACACAGTACTAGATTTTGAATGAAGGAACACGAAGAATTTAACTCAGTATTGGTCAGTATTTTCAACCTCCTCTACTTGAAATCACTAAATTCGGTAGGTATTTCTTTTTTAGGTAGACTATATTATTTATGAGAGCGATACTGCATTTCTACACTTTAGAGGGTATTACAGCAATGCTGTAATTTTGTCCAGTAGCCATGTGGGGCTTATCAGAATTACAACTACACTATTGGACTAATCATCCGTTTAGTGTTATGGCTCTTCTGTGCTAGCTTTGATACTTATTCAGTGGCGTTTCTAGATTATATGGATTTACTTAATTATCCACTTCAAGCTCAGTTAAATAAGATATATAAACGCTAATAAGCCACAAGATGGAGCTCTATTTCAAAGAGCTATTTAAAGTGACAAGGTCAAGGCAAGAATATCAAAATATAAATGAACCTCCCAATGGTAATCATAAGAATTCATAAAGATGTATATTGCATAGCATTATATAATAGTGTTACAGATTGCTCTCCCTTCTATCCCCACTGCTGGCCTGAGTGGTGGGCTGTGCTACAGCATGGTTCAGGGCTCGGCGAGTCCAGGTATGCAGGTCCAGGAGAACCTGGTTCAGCTTTCCCATCCAGTCCCCTCGATCCTCCCGCGTATCTGCTGAGAACCAGCACCTGAAGAACAGAGAGATCATGGAACAGAGATTGGATTTAAATGAGAATACTGAAATATCATATAAGATCTATGAAGATACACCACCGTCTATGACACACACAGACAGGCTTACTTTAGCAGTATCCATCATCCACAAAACATTCATGACCACTTGTATCATAGGCGAGTAAATGTGTTACTTTACAGTTCATACTAGACAACTATGAAATATTATCATCTTACTTGGCCAGAGAACCCTGTTGTGGAGTCTGGAGGCCACTAACCAGTTCAAAAGTATAGGGTCGAGCACAGGAGTCCCTCTTCACTGGCTTCACACTCTGACTAGAGGATCTAGACAGAGAGATGCTGCCTTCTGCTGCCTGGGAGCACAACAGACATAAAACAGTAGAGGAAATAAGGGAATGTATTTAAGAGTTCAATGACCTTAAAGAAATATCAAGTCAGGGTGTAACTTGGTATACGAGAAATAGAACCAAGAGCTCCAGTCCATAGTCATCTGCCAATTCAATGCCCACCTTGCTGCCCCCATCATTGGGGTGGTTCCAATAGGACATGTGGTTTCCCTCCAGGACAAAGAAGTGTCGATGCCAAGCTCCAAATCCATTCACCACCTCAAACATGGTCTGAATGAAAGGAGAACGGAGGATGAAACACAGTAAAGTATAGAAGACGGGAGCAGCATAATATGCACTTGAGAGATCCCAATGATTTGGGTTGAAACAAAAACAGTAACTCACAAGGAAGCCCTGGTGCTGGACGTTAGAGTGGCTCTCACTGTCCAGTCGCAGGTAGATGTTTCCCTCTAGTGGAGATAAGAAGGGCACCTGCGCAGAGTGGAGGGGGAACTATCGTTACATAGATGCCAGGGTTGTGTTGCTTGTAATAGTTCATCTAGATAAAGAGGAAACAAAACATGCAGTAGAAAGCAATACGCAAAGAGCAAAATACAAAATAATTCAAACACATTTTCATCTACCTATAGAGTACGCTATCACTGATATTGAAGCCAGTGTAGCAAAGACTAATTATTGGTTCTTGAAACCAGTTTTGCTGGCAACACACACACACACACACGTAAGGAGTCAACTGGAGAAGCAAAGAGAAAAGGCGTAAAAGTGAGAAAATGTGAGTGAGAAAGCAAAACCTTTCCCTAAAACTCATCTCCCAGGAGTCTCCTGATTTTGCCTTCAAACTTCATCTGTACACAAGTGGAGAGAGACACCACAGTGAGGGTTAAAGGTTACGTCACCAGTGACCCCACACAGACTCTGGAAAACAAACAAAAGTAATGAGAGGCAATTACGACCATCCGATCTGTACAAAAATCTGAAATGTGACCAAAAGTTTGGCCACGACTACAGTAGAGTATTGGTCTCCAAAGTTTGCTGCCTCAGTGTTGATGATGGCAATTTGCATATACTCCAGAATGTCAGGAAGAGTGATCAGATGAATTGCAATTAATTGCAAAGTCCCTCTTTGCCACGAAAATTAACTTAATCCCCCAAAAAAACATTCCCACTGCATTTCAGCCCTGCCACAAAAGGACCAGCTGCCATCATGTCAGTGATTGTCTCGTTAACACAGGTGAGAGTGTTGACAAGGACAAGGCTGGAGTTCACTCTGTCATGCTGATTGAGTCAGAATAACAGACTGGAAGACTTTGAGGATGGCCCGGTGTCAAGAAGGGCAGCAAAGAACCCACTTCTCTCCAGGAAAAACACCAGGGACACACTGATATTCTGCAAAAGGTACAGGGATTGGACTGCTGAGGACTGGGGTAGAGTCATTTTCTCTGATGAATCCCCTTTCCGATTGTTTGGGCAATCTAGAAAACACCTTGTCCGTGGGCGCTACCATCAGTCCTGTGTCATGCCAACAGTAAAGCATCCTCAGACCATTCATGTGTGGGGTTGCTTCTCAGCCAAGGGAGTGGGCTCACTCACAATTTTGCCTAAGAACACAGCCATGAACAAAGAATGGTACCAACACATCCTCAGAGAGCAACTTCTCCCAACCACCCAAGAACAGTTTGGTGACGTCCAATGCCTTTTCCAGCATGATGGAGCACCTTGCCATAAGGGAAAAGTGATAACTAAGTGGCTCGGGGAACAAAAGATCGACATTTTGTGTCCATGGCTAGGAAACTCCCCAGACCTTAATCCCATTGAGAACTTGTGGTCGATCCTCAAGAGGCGGGTGGACAAACAAAAACCCACAACTTCTGACAAACTCCAAGCATTGATTATGCAAGAATGGCCTGCCATCAGTGAGGATGTGGCCCAGAAGTTAATTGACAGGATGCCAGGGCGGATTGCAGAGGTCTTGAAAAAGAAGGGTCAACACTGCAAATATTGACTCTTTGCATAAACTGAATGTCATTGTCAATGAAAGCCTTTGACACTTGTGGAATACTTGTAATTATACTTCAGTGTACCATAGTAACTACTGACATAAAACACTGACGCAGCAAACTTTGTAGAGACCAATACTTGTGTCATTCTCAAAACTTTTGGCCACGACTGTACACTGGGGGCCAAAAGTTTGGAATATTACTCATTCAAGGGTTGTTCTTTATTTGCACTATTTTTTACATTGTAGAATAAAAGTGAAGACATCAAAACTATGACATAACACATCATGTAGTAAGCAGAAAAGTGTTAAATCAAAATATTTGTTATATTTGAGATGCTTCAAATAGCCACCCTTTGCCTTGACAGCTTTGCACACTCTTGGCATTCTCTCAACCAGCTTTACCTGGAATGCTTTTCCATCAGTCTTGAAGGAGTTTATTTGGGCTGCAATCAGAGGCTGCTAACTCTAATGAACTTATCCTCTGCAGCAAAGGTAATTCTGAGTCTTCCATTCCTGTGGCAGTCCTCATGAAGATGGTTGATAGAATGCCATGAGTGTGCAAAGCTGTCATCAATGCAAAATGTGGCTATTTTGCCTTGATTTGTTTAACACATTTTTGGTTACTACATGATTCCATGTGTTATGTCATAGTTTTGATGTCTTCACTTTTATTCTACAATGTAAAAACATTGTGAAAATAAAGAAAACCCTTGAAATGAGTAATATTCCAAACTTTTGGCCCCCAGTGTAGATTCAACCAAATGGTAGCCAACATCCTCAAGTGACAGTGAGTGAAACAAGCTGGCAATCAGGTGGTTCAAAATCAAAATGACATAAAATAAAACCCTGGAATAGCATGACAAAAATACATACATCCCCACATCTTCCCATACTGCAGGTACAGTAAAGATATCTGATACACAATCATCCAGGCTGGAGCACTGCAGCAGGTGTGACTGATGTGCAGCCAGGTGAGCCTACCTTGTCCAGGGGGAACTTGCTCTGGCCCAGGGAGGCCAGGGAGATCTTGTGAGAACCAACCAGAAAGAAGTGGCTGGTGCGCCGGTTGTTCAGGGCCGGCATGGTAGAAGCTGTGGGCGATTGATTCGATCCAATCAAAAACCGCCACCACTCAGGATTAATGTTATCTTCAGATAATATGCAACCAGGACAATAACACTTACATGTCACACTGCGGTTGGATCTCTGACAAGGGAGGAGAAAACGTTTTCAGATGAGAAAACGTGTAACAGGTAAGGAAAATGGGTTGCTGCCGATCTCTCTATCACACATTAAATGCCAGTGTGCCTTACTGGACTCTGATATCCCATGTCAATACAGTGTCCTAACATATACAGTATTTCATTGAAAAGGTTCATGCAGATACATACAGTGAGTGGGACATTTCAAGTACTAGGCAGATAAAGCAGATCACTCACCTTGATGGCCCTTAGAAGCTTCCTTGGGGTGACCTTTAAAGAACAAGTAAGATCAGAAATGAGATCTTGTGCAGAACACTCACATGTATACTTCATTAGAATCCATAGAACATTGGGCAGCATTTCTTAATCAGAAGATTGGCTCACTCACCCTTGACCTGGAGGAGCTGCGGAGATCCACATTACAGGTGTTCCCTGAGGTGTGGGACTGAGTAATAGAAGAGTTTGTAAATAATACAGACAAATTAAGACATTTCTCATCATAGATATTTACTAATACACCTGTTTTAGGTGAGACATACAGTAACATGTTCCATCTCACCAGGCTATAGACCTCCACATCAATCTCAAAGTTGGAGCAAATATCCTGCCTGAAGGGACAATAGTACAGAATCAGTAAGTCACAGAAAGACTTGGACAGAGGAGGGGTGACAGCCATTTCAGCAGTAATACAGTAGACATTACATAAGCATCTCCTTCAAGGTACGGACAGACCAGTAGGATTGCCAACCGAGAGTACTTGGCACCTCTGAACAGTGCCGGACGTAATTTGCAAACCGATTCTACAAAATCATGTCAGTCACCCACCGGCGGGTGGTCCCTATAGCAAGCGAATGGCGACCAAACATCCCCCTACTTGTCACCTTGACTCCTAACTAACTACCTCCATATGTAGAACCAGTGGTGAGACTCACAGGGTGATGGAGGTGGGGAAGGAGATGGTGTCTCCATTCTGGGCGTCCGCTGCAGTGGCCAATGGGGTCGCAACAATGTTGCAGGGTCCGTAGCGAATCAGGACAAAGAAATAGTGAGCGGGGCAACCTTTAGGGAGGAGAGAAATATTCAGGAGAATTGTTCATATTCAGGAGAGTAGTTCATTAATCATCTGGTATGGTTTCGAATGGGTCTTGAGCTGACCATGAATTGGACTATACCGTTTTGTGCATTTAACCTATATGAACAGGCAAGCAACCAATCTTTGCAGCAGGCAGCAGCAGAGTAAATGATTCAAAATAAATTATGCAAAATATACTTCACACTATAAAAGGTGACTACATACATAGCCTATCGGATGGTAGGTACCTGTTCGTGTGCAGGCTGAACAGACAAACTCCACCTTGAGAGGGAGCTGGACACTGTTGATGCTGACGGTGCCCCTGCAGGGATTCTGGGATATGCTGGAGTCCCCATCACCATCCCACCGCTCTAGCTCCTCGGAGACTGAGCCTCCCCTCTCCTTCAGCCTGGCCACCTCAGCCAGCAGGGCTGCCTGCTTCTCACCTGACACGGAGAGAGACAGACAGGACACAGTCAGATGATAATACAATGGAGACAAACCAAGAGGTTCATCATACACTCCAGAACAGAGTGATATGAGAGTGCAAGGAGAGAAATATCCATAGGACAGGGACAGAGATGAGTTTGTGTAGAAACTAACTCAGCAGATGGAAAAACTGGAATCATGGAGCTAGAAGGGGGACATGACCAGTGGAGACTCACAGGAGACGAGCAGTAGTTTCTCAGCCTCAGCCTCCTCCAGGGAACCCCTTCCGTGGTCCTCGTCAGTGCAGCAGCCCAGGGCCTGCAACGTCTGATTGATGACCGTCTGCAGCTTGGCAGCCTCCTCATTCAGAACCTGACCAATCACAAGAGGACAGAGTATTGACTCCACACAGCTATAATCATATAAAAACACAGAAGACGCACTAGACTCAACCGCTCCAAGTCGTACTACAGACCATGATCCTGTCCTTGGTGTTGACAGCGTGCTGGGAGCGGGACATCTCAGCAGCATGCCCCTGCACCCCTAGGGTTACACGCTGAATGGCTGGCTTGGTGCTCTGTCTCTGGGTACGGTAGGCATCGATGCTGTTAATCAAACAAAACACATTGGAGTCAATCACAGATACAAATCACAAGCTAATCATATCTTTTGAAAGATTTTCATAGTCTCATGTTAGCTGACCACCAGGCCAGTTCTGCTTGTCCTGTAGTGTAGAGCAGCGGTTTCCAAACTCTGTCTTTGCCCTAGCACTACACAGCTGATTCAAATAACCAACTCACCATCAAGCTTTGGTTATTTGAATCAGCTGTGTAGTGCTAAGGCAAACACCAAAAAGTGACCCCAGGGGAGGCCACAGGACCAAGTTTGGGAAACACTGGTGTAGAGGACGATGACTCACCTGTAGAGAGGAGCACTGTCGGCAGGGGGAGTGGTCAGCTCTTCAGGAGTCAGAGGTAGGGATGGAGGGTTGGCTGGCTGACTAGCTGCAAGTCTCTGCGGGGATATCAGACACTTCAATGTCAATTTGGACGTGTAAAACATTCAAACACAGGGCAACGCTTTCAGAATCACATTGAACAAGGTGACCATGGCGCCCTCAGTCTGTCTGCAGAGCCTTACCATAGGAGTAACCACAGCTTCCACAGACTTGCTGAGAGGAGAGAGGATGCAGCTGGGTGGGAGGGTCAGCAGCTCATCTGCACTGGAGTCCAGTTCCCTGGTCTCCTCCAGGTCTTCACTCTCCTCAGCTTTCTTCTTGTCCAAGTCTGTGTCAGTTTTCCCCTTTCTGCGCATCACTGTGGCTATGCCACTGTCGTAATCCTCAGTGCCCCCCTCCTCCTCTTCCATCCTTCCCTGGGCAGCAGCCTCCAGCACGTCCTCAAACATCAGGTCAATCATCTCAGCAGCGTTGGTTTCATCTTGAGAGCTCAGCTCAGCCTCTGTGGATAAATCTCCATATGCAGTAATTTAACATTCAGACAAACTATAGTTCTAGTACGTCTGTGACAAGGTTTTCCAACATGTAACAGACATTTCAAAATGGCTGATCATTTAGCTGTTCAGTGTTTAAAAAAGATTATAGGGGTGTGAGGTGGTGGCAGTGACCCATTGAACCCATTATTTTAGAATGGTGTGCACTGCAGACAGTAAAATATGACCAATATCTTTATGACCCAGGTGTGTAAGCGACTGCATGTACAGTGCCTTCAGAAAGTATTCATACCCCTTGACTTCTTACACATTTTGTTGTGTTACAGGAAGCCTGAATTTAAAACTGATTACATTTAGATTGTGTTGCTGGCCTACACACAATACCCCATAATGTCAAAGTGGAATTATGTTTTTTTTTTTTTTTAATAATTTTTACAAACAAATTTTAAGCTGAAATGTCTTGAGTCAATAGGTATTCAACCCCTTTCATTGCAAGCCTAAAAATGTGCTAAACAAGTGTGCAATAGTGTTTAACATGATTTTTGAATGACCTCATCTCTATATAAGCTCTTAGACTCACCCAGAAAGACAGCTGCCAAAATTTGCTTCTATAAAGTATTGATTCAGGAGGTGTGAATACTGTAAATTATATATTTCTGTAATACATTTTTAATAATATGCAAAAATGACTAAAAACATGTTTTCACTTTGTCATTATGGGGTATTGTGTGTAGATGGGTGAGAGAAAATCCAATATTTACAATAAAATGTGGAATAAGTCAAGGGGTATGAATACTTTCTAAAGACGCTGTAAGTAACCCAACTTGTTTATGTCTCACCTCACCAACGTCTGCCAACACCCCTAGACCACATTTGTCTCACCTGACATACTCTCTCTTCTCCAGCTAGATGAGGAATCCAGCTCACACAGGGCAGAGTCATTGATCATTTCTGGCTCCAGGGTAAATGTGACTTTCTTTAGCCCTCTTGCCTCTGACTGCAGTTCACAAGTCTGTTCCTCATCTGTAAGAAGCTCAGCGTCTTCCTGTTCTCTGTCTGATGGAGGGGATTAGTTTGTGGTCAATCCCTGCTCTTGACCCAAAACAGAATCCCCCCTCCCCCTTGCCTTCATCTTCAGCTGATGCCACACCCTGGATCTCATCTACAAGACTTTCTACCTTCCCTTGTTCTTCAACTGCAGAAGATTCCATCTCCTCCTCGCTTACAAAGTACCCCACCTCTTCAACTATAGAAGACCTAATTTCCCTGTTCTCCTCCTCTAGTGGGGATCTTATCTTCCCCTTCTCTTCCTCTATTCTGGACCAAACCTCCTCCTGACTCCATTGCCACATGCTTATCATCTAAAAGGGAACGAGCCTCATTACCCGACTGTTATAGAACTTCACCGCCCTCTGCCTTGCCCTGCTCTTTCACTACAGGACCCTCTGCTGCCTACTCATGTTATTTATCTGGCAAAGGATTTCCTTGATAAATGTCCATAGCGCACTCCGCCTGCATCACCTCATGGTGGGACATCCATGTTGTAAACTGAGGACTCTGCCACCTCACCTGTTGAATAGTCACACAATCTCACACCCCTATTCTACACTGATTCTTCCTCTTAGTCAGTTAGATTATTCTCAAAATATACCGTTAAAGTGTCTACCTCCAAGGTCTTCATCTGTAACACATTGACTTCCTCTCTTGCAGTGTCTTACCAGTGTCTTGGATCAGAGGCTCCACTCCATGGATCTTAGCAGTGACAGACATCTCGGTAAAGCTGCCGTCCTTCACCCAGAGAGGCTCATCACCAGTAACATTGAGGTCTGCCTGCTGGAAAATAAAAATAATTGCTCAGGCCTCCAAAATACAAGCAAGCATCTTTGTTCATCTCATGCACACATCTATGCAGCCACAGCATACACATATATTACAAAAGGTACTGTGCCACTATGTGAAGGACCAGGTGAACCCTAAGCCTGATTACCATTCAAGTGACTTTGGAGAGGACAATGATGCCTTATCAGTGACACCTGTGATATTTCGAGACACCCTGGTTTCTCCGCAGAACCGTTACACTCAGTCCAATGTCCATATAGGTAAACTTACAGTCCATGGTTTGAACGGTGGCCACTGCAGTCTCCTGCTACGTCCAACCATCATCCGAGGGGAGGATGAGGAAACGGGTGGAGTTGCCGTCTAATGATCTCACAACAAATACCATTGTTCTATCAGGAACCGAGCACTTGAGCTCAACCAAACAGTCAAACATAACCCTTAAGAACAATATTCCATAACCAGACAAGAGGGGAGGGTAACACCAAACTTACCTCAGTCAGTGAGGAATCAGAGAAGCTTCGCTTTAGGAAGACATTCTCTGCGATTGGCTGGGTCCTTAGGAGATGCAACTCCTCCTCCCTTTCCTGATTGGTCAGACAAATAGAAGCCTTTAGACAGACACATTCAGCATTGCATTCCTCTAGATAAGCTCCTGCTGTTCATAAGAGAGTTGGTGAACACACAAACACGTCGGAAATCTTACTTGACTGCCTGGAGTGTGCGTGTGACTGTGTGTGTATGTTTGTGGCACAGACCTGGCGTATGCGGGAGGCTTGCTTGGAGCTGGGCGTATCACTGCCCTCGAGTTTAAGCTGTAAATTGGTAACTGCGTTGGAGAGGGTACGGGGGCACCGATTGCCTGGCAGAGGGCTGGCCGGAGGGGTGGTGGGGGCTTTAAACCGCTCCACCCGTGAGCTGAATTCTGCCTCACCTGAAAAACAGACCAGATGCAGCAATCATACAACAACGTCCTCAGAGCAGACAAGTGTTCTCCCTCACATTCAAAAATAATGTTGATGCAGTCTTTACGTTGGCAAGTGAGTTTGGTACACTGTGTAAAGAAGCTTTAAGATGAATGTGTAAGAATTCTCACCAATAATATGGTGCTCTTTGAATCCATCCTGGATTATAATGGATGGTACCCCAGACCCTGGATCAGAGAGGCATTGCTGAGCCAGTAGAGGCCCTCCTGCAAACAAAACATCCTCCATTGGTCACTAATTCTCAATGACTACAGATCTAAGTGTTGCATGGATCCTATCATATTCTAATTATATGGATACTGTATACATGCTCCAAGTTGGATATTTTAGGAGGAAGTTATCAAATCAAACTTTATGTCACATGCGACAAATACAACAGGAGTAGACTTTACTGTGAAATGCTTACTTAACAAGCCCTTTCCCAAGAATGCAGAGTTAAAAAGTATGAAAGAAGTGCTAGATAAATGTTTTAAATAGTAGCAAAAAATATAAATCAAGAGGCTATATACACAGATCATGATGACTCAGTTCCATAACATAAGTCATTGGATGAAGGAGTCTTCTGTACAGGGACATTTTCAAAGAACAAAAGGTTAAATTGATACACACCTTTATAGGGTCAGGGTTCTCACACGGACATATTTTCCATGTTACAGTGCTTGTTTACAGGAAAACAGACAGAAGACAGAGTGGACTACCAGTGCAAATTAGCTATGTGCATCTCCGAACACCTGTGTGTAAACCATCAGAACACTGCTAGCTCCAACTTAACACTGTACAGTAACTGTATTTGTGAAATTATTTTAAAGTGATATTAAAGTAGAGTATGTTTCCAGAACCATACTGCATTTGAGAATTGATTCATGTTTAGATGGAGTGTTTGACCGTTTTGGCTGCCAGAGGCAGTTTGCCTTTAAACAGAACATGTAAGGTGACTAGGCAAGCAGGATAGATAATATTAGCAGACAGAGTAGCAGCAGCGTATCTTATCTTACCCTCACATCTCTGTGTTAGTTGCTGTACTCTGGAGAGGACAGAGCAGAGAGCAGGGGTGTCTCGTTTCACCTCCAGCACTGCACACCGGAGGCGGTCTCTTGATGAAGACCTCTTGTTAGGGCTGACGTTCTCCTCGCCCAACAACTTCAGGCGACGCCTCTTCTGAACATCCTTGACCTCTAAGACAGGATAATGAAGTTCATAATAACGGGTATGCCCCAACACTGCACTGTTAGTGAGGAGTTTGTTAGTGACACATTGACAACACACTCACCTGACGATGAGGGGACATTGTCCTCTGTGTCAGACAGAGCGTCTCTCTGTCTCTTCAAAGCTGTCGACAACCCACTTCGATGTTCCCTATCCATGCTCCTGTAAAATAAACACCAAATTAAGTGCCTAGCTAGCTATCGGTTATGCAAATTAGCTAAGTGATTACCCGGCAGCAGGTTCAGCTACTGGACTCTCTGGAGCCTGCATACTGCTGCTAGCGAGGGTTAGCTAAAATGTGTAGGATATAACATCCTCTTACCTCAACAGAAGTGTCCGTGTAGGTCAGACAAGAAGTGGGGCAAACAAGTCACGACTGGGCATAAACATCGGTGACGATTCAAACGACTTTCCTACGTTAAACTTTGAATTTCAGCGGGTATTTGGACGTACTTCAGTGGTGAGTGAAAACGTCGCCACAAGACTACCGTAACGCCAAGCATGAGTGCGCAATACTTTTGGTCTTGTATTTATGGATGAATTTCCAGAGCGGAGGAAGCAAGAAACTTCAATCTAATCTCCCAATCTCTCGATTTGTCAAATTGTCATTTACAACCAAAACCCAATACCCCTTGGGGGGGTATTGGGTTTTAATTGTTAAAATGTCGGATCTCTGTCATTCACCCAAGTTTCGTCAAAATTGGGCCAGAGGTGTCTGAGATATTATTTTATTTGTTCAATTTTACCTTTATTTTACTAGGCAAGTCAGTTAAGAACACATTCTTATTTACAATGACGGCCTACACCAGCCAAACCTGGACGATGCTAGGCCAATTTTGCGCCGGTTGTGATACAGCCTTGGGTCAAACCAGGGTGTCTGTAGTGGCGCCTCTAGCACTAAGATGCAGCACTGAGATGCAGTGCCTTAGACCGCTGCGCCACTTGTTGGGAGCCAGATATTGCATGTGACTAACGTACGAACGGATGGAGTCAGAACCATAGTCCCCCCCTCCGATTTAATCGTGGGGGACAATAACGATGTTTTAGCTCTCCAGTGTGACAATAGAAATAAGAAAGAAATAAACTAAAGAAAAAGGACAACTCTCCACCCGACCTCTCCAAACAATCTTGAGAGAGAGAGAACTTGGAGAAAGCTTGTTAAGTAAGTTCTGTCGCGAATGTTGGCCATATACCACAAACCCATGAGTTGCCTTATTGCTATTATAAACTGGTTACCAACGTAATTAGAAGAGTAAGAAGTTTTGGGGCGGCAGGTAGCCTAGTGGTTAGGGCGTTGGGCCAGTAATCACCGAACTGACAAGGTTAAAACAAAATCAGTCGTTCTGCCCCTGGTCATTGTAAATAAGAATTTGTTTTTAACTGACTTGCCTAGTTAAATAAAGGTTAAATAAAAAAACAAACAGTAAAAAGTACGTTTTTGTCATTCCCTTGGAACCTGTCTGATGGCTTTAACCAATCAGCATTCAGGGCTCAAACCAAATTATAAACAGGGTGGTTCGAGTTCTGAATGCTGATTGGCTGACAGCCGTGGTATATGAGACCGTGTATACCATGGGTATGACATTTTTTGTATTTTTACTGCTCTAATTACTTTAATAACCAGTTTTTAATAGCAATAAGGCACCTCTGGGGTTTGTGGTATATGGCTGTATCCAGGCACTCCGCAATATCTGATATTGGCCATATACCACACCCCCTCGTGCCTTATTGCTTAAATAAATCATGTTTGCACATGTGCATAACTATAGATAAATACAACAGGGATGAGTGGTGAATGGTGGACAGAGGATCTCGAAATCTCTGTGCAAGAAACATTTTTTTTTTAAATGTTTTTAATTTTCTGGCAATTATGCCGTTATTATGAGACAGATGTTAAAACTACAAACCGGTATACATTGCCTGTTATTTCAATAGGCATAGGCTACTGACTAAATCTGTGTTTGTATTTGCAATTCAATTTTGCCATGGTTTGCTGAGCTAGATGCAGGTAGCCTATAGCCCCTTATAGGTTTGCAATGACTTCAGTGATATCGTCATTTCAACATACTGTATTTATTTTATCAAATGGTAGGCTACAGCAGCCTACAATGGTACATCACTACCGGCCAATATTGGGAGTCCCATTGGGCGGCGCACAATTGACCTAGCTTCGTCAGAGTTTGACCGTTGTAGGCCGTCATTGTAAATAAGAATTTCAAATCTAGGTAGTGTTTTCATTGATATTCTGCAATAATGCTAATGAGATTACTTCAGACCTCACATGTATGTTCAATAAATGTTAAATGAATGTAGAGAATGTCTTTTGTTCTCCCCCACAATTAAATTGTGAGGGGACTGTGGATCTGTCTCGGTCTGTACGCATGTTCTCTTCTCATTCTTATGTTAGTCACACGCAATACCTACCTACCTACATCTATCTATCTATCTATCTATCTATCTATCTATCTATCTATCTATCTATCTATCTATCTATCTATCTATCTATCTATCTATCTATCTATCTATCTATCTATCTATCTATCTATCTATCTATCTATCTATCTATCTATCTATCTATCTATCTATCTATCTATCTATCTATCTATCTATCTATCTACAGTGGGGAGAACAAGTATTTGATACACTCCCGATTTTGCAGGTTTTCCTACTTACAAAGCATGTAGAGGTCTGTAATTTTTATCATAGGTACACTTCAACTGTGAGAGACGGAATCTAAAACAAAAATCCAGAAAATCACATTGTATGATTTTTAAATAATTAATTTGCATTTTATTGCATGACATAAGTATTTGATCACCTACCAACCAGTAAGAATTCCGGCTCTCACAGACCTGTTAGTTTTTCTTTAAGAAGCCCTCCTGTTCTCCACTCATTACCTGTATTAATTGCACCTGTTTGAACTTGTTACCTGTATAAAAGACACCTGTCCACACACTCAATCAAACAGACTCCAACCTCTCCTCAATGGCCAAGACCAGAGAGCTGTGTAAGGACATCAGGGATACAATTGTAGACCTGTACAAGGCTGGGATGGGCTACAGGACAATAGGCAAGCATCTTGGTGAGAAGGCAACAACTGTTGGCGCAATTATTAGAAAATGGAAGAAGTTCAAGATGACGGTCAATCTCCCTCGGTCTGGGGCACCATGCAAGATCTCACCTCGTGGGGCATCAATGATCATGAGGAAGGTGAGGGATCAGCCCAGAACTACACGGCAGGACCTGGTCAATGACCTGAAGAGAGCTGGGACCACAGTCGCAAAGAAAACCATTAGTAACACACTACGCCGTCATGGATTAAAATCCTGCAGCGCACGCAAGGTCCCCCTGCTCAAGCCAGCGCATGTCCAGGCCGTCTGAAGTTTGCCAATGACCATCTGGATGATCCAGAGGAGGAATGGGAGAAGGTCATGTGGTCTGATGAGACAAAAATAGAGCTTTTTGGTCTAAACTCCACTCGCCGTGTTTGGAGGAAGAAGAAGGATGAGTACAACCCCAAGAACACCATCCCAACTGTGAAGCATGGAGGTGGAAACATCATTCTTTGGGGATGCTTTTCTGCAAAGGGGACAGGACGACTGCACCGTATTGAGGGGAGGATGGATGGGGCCATGTATCGCGAGATCTTGGCCAACAACCTCCTTCCCTCAGTAAGAGCATTGAAGTTGGGTCGTGGCTGGGTCTTCCAGGATGACAACGACCCGAAACACACAGCCAGGGCAACTAAGGAGTGGCTCCGTAAGAAGCATCTCAAGGTCCTGGAGTGGCCTAGCCAGTCTCCAGACCTGAACCCAATAGAAAATCTTTGGAGGGAGCTGAAAGTCTGTATTGCCCAGCGACAGCCCCGAAACCTGAAGGATCTGGATGGCGGAGTGGGCCAAAATCCCTGCTGCAGTGTGTGCAAACCTGGTCAAGAACTACAGGAAACGTATGATCTCTGTAATTGCAAACAAAGGTTTCTGTACCAAATATTAAGTTCTGCTTTTCTGATGTATCAAATACTTATGTCATGCAATAAAATGCAAATTAATTACTTAAAAATCATACAATGTGATTTTCTGGATTTTTATTTTAGATTCCGTCACTCACAGTTGAAGAGTACCTATGATAAAACTTACAGACTTCTACATGCTTTGTAAGTGGGAAAACCTGCAAAATCGGCAGTGTATCAAATATCAAATCTATCTATCTATCTATCTATCTATCTATCTATCTATCTATCTATCTATCTATCTATCTATCTATCTATCTATCTATCTATCTATCTATCTATCTATCTATCTATCTATCTATCTATCTATCTATCTATAGGCAGGCCTGACTGTTCATTGAGATCTGCATGAGTGCGCAAGAGAGGGGGAAAAAACAATTGTATCAATTTTTGAATAAGGCTGTAACATATCAAAATGTGGAAAAATAATATTTTCTGAATGCACTGTACATCTCAGTATTGTTTGTTATTAAGGCTTGTGGTGATCGTGGTTGTATAGTCATTTTTTATCTATTACAACTAAATAATGCAAGAGGACAAGAGAATGTTCAGATTCTTCAAAGACTGTGAAATGGGTGTTTTTTGATGATGGCATGGTTTCAAATAGCTGATGAAATGGGATGATACATTATGAACCCTTACCGCATCGTCCACTTGTGGTGATTCGTCATCAGCTTTCTGCTAACAGAGGGTTGCTAAATAGAATTTGCATGCAGTGTGGTGTCGATACATTGAATCTTATCTTCACAGCATCATGTTTTACAGTCCCCTGCCTATCAAAAAGGAAGTGACAAGGCAGTATAATATAAATATAATACATATTGTGAAGGTGGCAAGCTTTAGGGGTGTGGGGAAATTTGGACATCGTAATGACATTCTCTTCTCGGAAAAATTGATATAACTCTGGAAGTTCCACCATACATCTTGACAGTATTTATATGGGGAGATGTAACCCTTATGGACTCAGACAACAGAGGAACCAAGACAAAGGCAGATCAAAAGCCAGACCTTCGACACATCTCAAACCACCATGAAGACTACTTGCTTGGCTCTTGGGTTATTGCTACTGGCAGTCTCCCACTCCGACGCTATCCGTAAGTTCATTAAGTTTTCATAAGGATTGTGCAGAAGTATGTAACCAATGCGTGCTTATATGCCTTCTATAACTTGGCTAGGTGAATCTTTTTATGATTTTGATTATATACCTGTAAGATCTTGTCATACTTATCTTGGGTTGGTTGCCTTATGGCTTATGCTAGGAAACAGTAATCGAAGATGTTCTTATTGACACATCTTATTCCCCAACAGCTCTTGGACTGGAGTCATCACCTGGCAGCTGCTGTTTCAGCTTCTCCCAAATTAAAGTGCCCTTCAAGAAGATCGAGTCCATCGAGAAGACTCACAGTGGATGCCCCGTATCAGCATTCGTGTAAGTGTTTGTTCCTCTTCCTCTGATGCCACAGCACAACTGCTTAGTTTGAGGCCCCTAGCATTGTCTCAGTTATGGAAGACTAAAGAACTGGTGACTTTCACTGACTTCCAACAGTCATAAAAGCAATAGTACACGCCTGATGTTTCTCCTTTGTACTATTACCTCTCTACAACAGGGTAAAAACGGTTGAGGGCAGAGCGATTTGCTTCAATCCGAGTATGCTGTGGGTACAGAAAGTCTTCAACAGGGTCACAGGTAGCGGCATTGAGGGTAGCAGTCATCCTTGACATCCTCCTCATCATGACAAGACTACTCCACCATCAACAGTTTTAATGTAGCTTTTGGTTATTATATTTCCTCATGTTTTACTGTATATGTCCACTTTATTACTTTGAAATCCTTCAGGACTATTTCTTATAACACGTTTTAACAGTAAGAGACTGATTGACATGTTTATCACTTAGAATACAGCAATTACTATTTAGCATTATATGGAATTGGGATAGGAAAGTGGTTGTGTGTGTGAATACTGTATGTTAGAATCCACTGCTAAAATAAAAGGAGAGAACATTTTGACTTAAACATAACCGTCTCATCTTTAATATTAATAATGTACAGTTAGATAGAGAGAACAGATGATGATAAAATGAAGAACCAAATAAAGCTGAAAACAGTGTACATATAAAAAAACAATACAAAAAACTCCTAAAGTTATGACTACCTTTTAACAGGGTTTCTAGTAGAAGGGATTGGTTAAGTATGATTTAGGAAACGTTTGTTTCAGAACTTAGACTGAGGCTTTTACTGAGCAGTATAGGTTGGATCAAAGGTTGTCTTCTGTTAATTCTCAGGGATTTTGTGTTCAGTTGTGAAGCATATAACAATTTACAGTCATTTCCATTATGAATGTGAACCAGAGAATAAGCACAAGGGTTAGATATTAGATGTGTGTTGTCTGTGTCCGTTTTTCATGTCTTCGAGTACATCTGTTAAGATTATATAGGTTTGTAAAATCAAGACTAGGCTAAAATATTGGCTTATGAACCACTTACTGTAATGATCCTCCTGGGTTTAAGAAATCTTAGTTCTCCAACCATACATACATTATATATTTAAAAAAAACTTGACGATCCTCTGAGAGGTTAGGGTTTAGAGGTGTCACACAGTGTGGCTCAGAGTCTCACCATGCGTTTGGGACAAACCCATGCATATAGAGCTTTCGGCACAGTCTTTAGAATAGGGGGACGAAACAGGGAGAGAGAACAAGGGATTGATAGGTCTTTAGGTTCAGGACTTCCACAAAATCCATCACTTCACAATATAAAACATCGTCATAATCACGGTTATCATTGTTTTAGACACCCATGCGATTGGTGCAACATCATCTATATAATAGGGACATGATTATCTACTTAAGTATCCAGATAATGTTGCTATGACACTGACAATGTTCCTGTTACCGTTAAATGTGTGTTCTAATAGTACAAATTGGAGGCATGGTTCTGATTGCTTTATCAGGCATTATCTAGGACCTCAAACACATAGTTTACAGTTACACACACACACACACACACACACACACACACACACACACACACACACACACACACACACACACACACACACACACACACACACACACACACACACACACACACACACACAAGATAGGTCATCCCCTTTCCTGAACCTGGCTTTTTCATCTTGACTTGGCTTTACACAATTATTTTCCTGTTTCTTGTACACTCCAACCTGACTCGAACCCTTAATGATCACCTACATTCTCCCCCCCCCCCCCCCATTTACACACACTCCCAAGTGTGGTGTTCAACATGCACATGTCCCAGGTGTTCGGGGAATTTTAGACTGTATGTGATTACACATGTCACAATGGAGTGTGCTTGTGAATGGTCTAAGAGCAGCATCTAGAAAACAGTCTGTAGTACACTTGTGTAAAGGATGACTATGCATGGTGCCTGCTATGTGTAAAACTCCAAAGATCAGAGGGACATCATTTCCTCCACGTCAAGAATAGGCATTGACGTTCACATACACATGCATTCCCACATAAAAGGTTAAGGTTTTGGCAGAGACCCCAAGAGAGCGATGTGGTTGTGTCTGTGTTTAGTGGCATATGAGTGTGTAATTGGGATGTGTTGTTGAATGTACTGTATGAGAGTGAGTTAGTGATGTGTGAGGTCCATGTATGACATTGTACTGCAAGAGAAACATACATTTGGAATGTTGGTATGGAATGTCTACAATATGTGTGTGTGTGTGTAGTGTTCGGGAAATTTCAGTGTATGTGGTTTGCGGGTCATAGATCGTGTGAGCATCAAAAGGGATGTAAAAACAATTTTGTCATATTTAATTAGAGTAATAGGTTCAACTCTTAAAATATCTTTCCTTTCTTTTTGTTCTTTTCCATGGTCCTGTAAAAAGAGACAAAGGAAAAGGGAGATGATTTCATATTTCTGCATTGCATTACATTGAGAGAAATAGATCAAACATACTATATGTTTGTCTGAGAGAAATAGATAAAACATATTATATGTTTGTCTGAGAGAAATAGATAAAACATATTATGTTTGTCTGAGAGAAAAAGAGCATGAGTAAATGAGGATGTGTAAATATGTCAGCCACTTACTTAGAAGCGTCAAGTTTCTGCTGCTCCAGTATACGTTGCTGTGCCTCCCAGTTTGACTTCTCTTCCTCATGGTGACGCCTCTTCTCTTCCAGTTCCTTATACTGAGCCTCCAAGTTCTTTTTCATCTGCTCGTGGCGTCGCTCCAGCTGAAAAGGGAAGGGTGGCAAATGTGTTACTAGTGAATAAAACAGACTAAGACAAAAATCACCCCCACATGGACATGGACACTCTCTCTACACACACACACACACACACACACACACACACACACACACACACACACACACACACACACACACACACACAGGCGCACACACACACACAGGCATACACACACACAGGCACACACCTCGGCCTCAGAGTCCTTCAGTTTCTGTTTCTTCTCCTTGACCTTCATCTCGAACACCTGCTCCATCTCAGTCTCCATCTTCTTCATCTTCATGACATGTTCCCTCCGCTCCTCCTCCATCTGGGCCAGGGGGCTCCTACAGGCCAAAGGTGAGAGACCAGACAACAAGCATCACTAACACTGACCAGTGATTCATGAAACACATCTAATATAGTCTTGACAACTGTCACTTAACGACAGTATGACAATACCTTACTTAAAGTATCAAACTACTATTCAACATATCAGATCTGTGGTATTTCCTCTGATAATTAATGTCTTACCTGGTCATTTGGTTCTTGGTCTTGCTGGTGTCCACTCCTCCATTGCAGGTGACGGCAGCAAGCTTCTTGCTGCGGTAGTTCTCATAGTGGACGTTGTTCGTCACATCCTTCAGATCTTGCATATGGGTCCTACAGGAAGGAATTGGTAGTGTTGTCTCAAATAATTATATCACTGTAATTATAATTATATCACTGTAATTATATCACTGTACATACTGTAAATACAGTGCCTTCCGAAAGTATTCAGACCCTTTGACTTTTTCCACATTTTGTTAGGTTACAGCCTTATTCTAAAATGGATTATCCCTCAAATCTACACACAATACCCCATAATGACAAAGCAAAAACAGATTTTTAGAAATGTTTGCTAAATTATTAAAAATAAAATATTACATTTACAGTTGAAGTCGGAAGTTTACATACACTTAGGTTGAAGTCATTAAAACTCATTCTTCAACCACTCCACAGATTTCATGTTAACAAAAGATAGTTTAGGCAAGTCGGTTAGGACATCTACTTTGTGCATGACACAAGTAATTCTTCCAACAATTGTTTACAGACAGATTATTTCACTTATAATTCACTATATCACAATTCCAGTGGGTCAGAAGTTTACATACACTAAATTGACTGTGCCTTTAAACAGCTTGGTAAATTCCAGAAAATGACTCATTTGAGTCAATTGGAGGTGTACCTGTGGATGTATTTCAAGGTCTACCTTCAAACTCAGTGCCTCTTTGCTCGACATCATGGGAAAATCAAAAGTAATCAGCCAAATTGTAGACCTCCACAAGTGGTTCATCCTTGGGAGCAATTTCCAAACACCTGAAGGTACCACGTTCATCTGTACAAACAATAGTACGCAAGCATAAACACCATGGGACCACGCAGCCATCATACCGCTCAGGAAGGAGATGCGTTCGGTCTCCTATAGTTGAACGTACTTTGGTCCGAAAAGTGCAAATCAATCCCAGAACAACAGCAAAGGACCTTGTGAAGATGCTAGAGGAAACATGTACAAAAGTATCTATATCCACAGTAAAACGAGTCCTATATCGACATAACCTGAAATGCCGCTCAGCAAGGAAGAAGCCACTGCTCCAAAACCGCCATAAAAAAGCCAGACTACAGTTTGCAACTGCACATGGGGACAAAGATCTTACTTTTTGGAGAAATGTCCTCTGGTCTGTTGAAACAAAAATAGAACTGTTTGGCCATAATGACCATTGTTATGTTTGGAGGAAAAAGGGGGATGCTTGCAAGCCAAAAAACACCATCCCAACCGTGACGCATGGGGGTGGCAGCATCATGTTGTGGGGATGCTTTCCTGCAGGAGGGACTGGTGCACTTCACAAAATAGATGGCATCATGAGGAAGGAAAATGATGTGAATATATTGAAGCAACATCTCAAGACATCAGTCAGGAAGTTAAAGCTTGGTCGCAAATGGGTCTGCCAAACCGACAATGACCCCAAGCATACTTCCAAAGTTGTGGCAAAATGGCTTAAGAACAACAAAGTCAAGGTATTGGAGTGGCCATCACCAAGCCCTGACCTCAATCCTATAGAAAATGTGTGGGCAGAACTGAAAAAGCATGTGCGAGCAAGGAGGCCTATAAACCTGACTCAGTTACACCAGTTCTGTCAGGATCAATGGGCCAAAATTCACCCTACTTATTGTGGGAAGCTTGTGGAAGGCTACCCGAAACATTTGACCCAAGTTAAACAATTTAAGGCAATGCTACCAAATACTAATTGATTGTATGTAAACTTCTGACCCACTGGGAATGTGATGAAAGAAATAAAAGCTGAAATAAATCACTCTCTACTATTATTCTGACATTTCACATTCTTAAAATAAAGTGGTGATCCTAACTGACCTAAGACATGGAGTTAAATGTCAGGAATTGTGAAAAACAGAGTTTAAATGTATTTGGCTATGGTATATGTAAACTTCCGACTTCAACTGTACATAAGTATTCAGTACTTTGTTGAAAAACTTTTGGCAGCGATTACAGCCTTGAGTCTTCATGGGTATGACGCTACAAGCTGGGCACACCTGTATTTGGGGAGTTTCTCCCATTCTTCTCTGCAGATCCTCTAAAGCTCTGTCAGGTTGGAATGGGGAGCGTTGCTGCACAGCTATTTTCAGGTCTCTCCAGAGATGTTCGATCGAGTCCAGGCTCTGGCTGGGCCACTCAAGGACATTCAGAGACTTGTCCCGAAACCATTCCTGCGTTGTCTTGGCTGTGTGCTTAGGGTCGTTGTCTTTTTGGAAGGCAAACCTTTGCCCCAGTCTGAGGTCCTGAGCACTCTGGAGCAGGTTGAACTTGATCAACAATCTCTCTGTACTTTGTTCCGTTCATCTTTGCCTCGATCCTGACTAATCTCCCAGTCCCTGCCGATGGAAAAACATCCCCACAGCATGATGCTGCCACCACCATGCTTCACCGTAGGGTTGGTGCCAGGTTTCCTCCAGACGTGATGCTTGGCATTCAGGCCAAAGAGAGAATCTTGTTTCTCATGGTCTGAGAGTCTTTAGGTGCCTTTTGGCAAACTCGAAGCGGGCTGTCATGTGCCTTTTACTGAGAAGTGGCTTCCGTCTGGCAACTATACCATACAGGCCTGATTGGTGGAGTGCTGCAGAGATGGTTGTCCTTCTGGAAGGTTCTCCCATCTCCACAGAGGAACTCTAGAGCTCTGTCAGAGTGACCATCGGGTTCTTGGTCTCCTCCCTGACCAAGGCCCTTCTCCCCCGATTGCTCAGTTTTGCCGGGCGGCCAGCTCTAGGAAGATTGGTTCTTCATTTAAGAATGATGGAGGCCACTGTCTTCTTGGGGACCTTCAATGATGCAGACATTTCTTTGGTACCGTTCCCCAGATCTGTGCCTCGACACAATCCTGTCTCAGAGCACTACGGACAATTCCTTCGACCTTATGGCTTGGTTTTTGTTCTGACATGCACTGTCAACTGTGGGACCTTATATAGGCAGGTGCGTGCCTTTCCAAATAATGTCCAATCAATTTAATTTACCACAGGTGGACTCCAATCAAGTTGTAGAAACATCTCAAGGATGATCAATGGAAACAAGATGCACCTGAGATCAATTTTGAGTCTCATAGCAAAGGGTCTGAATACTTATGTAAATAAGGTATTTATGTTTAGTTTTTTTTTTTTTCATTTGCAAAAATTTCCACAAACACGTTTTCGCTTTGTCATTAGGGGTATTGTGTGTGGATTGGCTTTAATTTTTTTTTTGAAAAAGTGTAAGGGGTCTGAATACTTTCCGAAGGCACTTTACAACAGTATAATCACTATGGCAATAAAGGATTAATGAAAAGATTGACATGTATCCTCTGTCTCTCACCTGATCAGCATGTTCCGTAAGACAGTAAAGTCACAGTGTTCCCCATTCTCCACTGAAACAGGAAGAGAGAGATGTCAGAGACCCTCGGAGATTCATGTCGTCACACGGCCATCCATCATTACTGTGTCTACTGGTAGAATACACACCACTTCCCAATAATAATTGGTGTCTAACGACATTATAAAGGCTCTCGGATCAAAGGGACAATCTCTACTTCCTGAGCCAAAAATAACTGGGTCACTCATCTGGTCAAGTGTACACTCTAATCACAGCCTATTACCTGATGAGACTGTTAGTTAGTCAAACACAGACAGACACAGTCAACACACAAATTCATTGGCCAAAAGGAGCCATGCTCATACAGTCAGACTGTTCACTGAGCAGACACATTATTGTTAAGTTTACACACAGACACAGACAGAGACAGAACATCTCACTGGACCACTTTTCAGACAGACATTCAGTAGTATACATGGAGTAGTCAACAACAGTCAGATAGACAAACATGTCACGGACCAGATCAGACTACTGCTCTAAGTCATTCATTTCAGATGATATAGTCTCTCTGCTCAAACAAACACACGGTTAGAAGATCACATGGGATTCTGGAAAAGGACTGCAGAGACACTGTGCCGCTGCTGAGGATGTGGATTCCTCCTCTTTCCTGATCTTTTAATACATAGCTCCTCTCCCCAGGCCCCACCTCCTCTAGGGCTTCACTCAATATGCATCACGCTGTCAGCTGCGGATCTCAGGAGGACACCTTACCCGTGATGAGGTGCATGCATAGAGCCCCGCCTGCCAACCAATCCCCTGATGTCACCTACCTGAGTGACTTCTGACGGAGGGAGGGGAGGGCACACAGGAGCCCAGGTCCTGCCCAGGTGACCCTCATAACCCGTGTCTGTCCACCCTGACTACTACTGAACGAGGGGTTACATGAGGGGGTATGAGGGCCGGGAGGGCAGGCCAGCCTCAGTGATGGGACGGGAGTGGAGGGGGGTTGGGTTGAGTTGGGGTCACAGGGTCATATAGACAAAACAAAGCAGGGTTGTAGCTCTAATGGAAAGATACACCCTCGGACGATTGGCTGAAAACTCCTGATGTATGCTGGACTGAATGGTTGTTGCCTTCTCACTGTTTCCAGTGCTCTGACGTTAAAACAACAACAGAAATATTGCGAGCAAGATTACTGCTCTCGCATCAGGTCAGCTGCCCATCTGGAGTTTTAAGCTTTAGCTACTAATGGTTGTTAGGTTATGATATCTGCATGGATGTTTCCATTGAATGAGCCAATAGCACTGAAAAATGTCTTAACCAGGTACTTATTGTAAAATGCTCTATGAATCAATAAGCAATGTATACTGAACAAAAATATAAACGCAACATGTAAAGTGTTGGTCCCATGTTTCATGAGCCGAAAAAGATCCCAGAAATGTTTCATACACACAAAAAGCTTATTTCTCTCAAATTGAATGCACGCATTTGTTTACATCCCTGTTAGTGAGCATTTCTCCTTTGTCGAGATAATCCATCCACCTACATAGATGCACCTTGTACTGGGGACAATAAAAGGCCACTAAAATGTCCACAGATATCTCAAGTTATGAAGCAGCGTGCAATTGGCATACTGACTGCAGGAATGTCCACCAGAGCTGTTGCCAGAGAATTTAATATTAAAAAAAATCGTTTTAGAGAGTTTGGCAGTACATCCAACCAGCCTCACAACCGCAGACCACGTGTAACCACGACAGCAGAGGACCTCCACATCCGGCTTCTTCACCTTCGGGATCGTCTGAGGAGGGGGGTGGCTGAGGAATATTTCTGTCTGTTATAAAGCCCTTTTGTAGGGAAAAAACGTATTCTCCCATGGCTGCACCCCTGCCCAGTCATGTGAAATCCATAGATAAGGCCCTATTAATTTATTTCAATTGACTGATTTCCTTCTATGAACTGTAACTCAATAAAATCTTTGAAATTGTTGCATGTTGAGATTATATTTTTGTTCAGTATAGTAGTGTGATCGACCCCCTGTGGACACAGAGTGCAACTACAGGAAGGAAGTGCCAGCAAACAGCATCATGGTGCAAGGACTTATAGCTATATACGTAATTGAATGTTTGTAGAGCATGCATACAAAATATGTATACATTCACATGTTATGTATACAGTAAGTTTGTGCAAATGCACCTTTATCTCTTAACAGGTATATAATTGTATGAATGTTCATGAGTGGCCAAATGACGACTAAAACAGATCATGCAGTTTTGGAAAAGGTATGACTTTTAATATTAAGATAATTAGGCACCTATAACCATGAGTTAGAGGGTGATGTTGCTATATTCTAGCAGTAGCATCAGCACTGAATAGCCTTTAGCTTTCTCCATGACTAGTAAGAGCTCCACTTTGACAATCAACCTAATGTGACAACAACATAAAGGCGAAGAGGGGAGGATGGCCTGAGGGAGAGTAGTAGAAAAAGTGAGAGATGGTTTTGTTTACCAAAAATGCCCTCTGTCAGTCATGGAAAAGAATAGACAGAAAGAAAAAAAGAGAAAAGCAAGAATGAAAAAGTGAAAGACTGATAAACGGTCAACCACAGAGCAACACTTGAAAATGAAAAAAGTATTTCAGAGGATTAAAACAAAAGAAAATCAAGTGGGAAAACAACAACAACGATCCATTGTGGCCAATGATGAAAAAAAACGGGGTGACAGTCTTTCTCTCTGATGTCAGTGGGTGGTACAGTACAGTACAGTGTTTACTGTCAGGGGGACCATGATACCCTATTAAATCCCTGTCCCCCTTTTCCAGAATCCCTGTCAGGGGGTGTGGGGGAAGGAGGGTGTCCTGGAAGACCATGCAGCTTCCCTACACTGGGTCTCCACACTCCGGTGCTCCATCCACAAGCATGGCACAGTGAGTGACATCAATAAAGAGCATTCTTCAGTACACCCCTCAACAACCCACAGACAACATCATGCCACTGTCTCATCTCATCTCAGCCAGAGAACAGAGAACCCAGCCTGGAACATGCTGAACCTACCTTCTGCCACGCCCCAGGGGTACTGACGACCTCTGACCTTCTTTCCGTTCACTTCGATCACCACATTGCTGCCAACCACTGCCAGAGGCATCCGCTCCTGCCACACGGGGACAGAGGGACCAGTGTCAGTTAATCAGTATCGACAAACTATTAGATAACCGAACTGACAGGGATAAACAAGGGCAGATAGGGATTACTGTGGACTGATACAGATGGATTATTTGTCTCTCGCACTCTCTTTGTACACTACCTTGATCTTACGGATGAGCTTGCTGTCCTCATCGTCCTCTGTGTCAGGGAACTCATAGATCTTGATCTTGTGTTCTTGGATTTCCTTCATGATCTGAGGATGGTAAAAGTTGAAGAGTTGAAGGTAAAAGTGAAATGAGTTATTGCCACACACATACCGGTGCACACAATGTGTTTGTCCTAACACAAATAACTACCACACACACACACATACACACACACACACCTGTTTCTTGAACAGCTGGCATTCCTCAGGTGTCAGGGTGTCTGCCTTGGCAATGAGAGGGATCACGTTGACCTTGTCATGGAGACGCTTCATAAACTCAATGTCCAGGGGCTTCAGCCTAGAGGGGTATTCACACAGTTAAAAAATATGTTCTGAGGCTCTGTTGTTACACATACAGTTACACAGTCATCCAGTCAGACAAACACAGGCTGGCAGGAAAGGCTGATCTATGCTTTGATGTGACATAGTCCTGAATAATTCTCTGTAGTTATGCCTACATAAACTCGGGACCTACGAGTTAAAATGAACACAAGTTATTTGCGTAGAGCTTCAATTATTTCTGTAGAGCTTCCCAATTGGAACACTCAGGATCCGACTCTTCCGCCTAGGTTAACAAGTCGGACATTTCAGAGTTTCCGACATGACGCGAACGCCATTAGTACACGTTATGCTCAAACTGACGCAGTTCATTATGTCACCAGTAGAGGGTCACTGGCAAGAAAACACACTGGGGGAACAAAGGAATCAAAGAAACAGTGACTGACTTATTTATTTTTCTGTATTTTTTACAGTCAGCTACCACTAATAATTATGTCATGGTGGGCTCATGAGGGATTCTCTTTGTTATTCTCTCTGTGATGTTCTCACACTGGCTGGTGAGTGAGTAGGTGGACAAAGGGACTATTCTTCTCTGTGGCCTGAGAGAGTGAGTTCTGTCCAGGGACTGGAGGGGATGGGAGGGCTGGAGGGGGCAGAGCAGTAAGGGTGTGTGGGGTGCTGTGTATTCCATGAATGTAGAGATACAGAGCAACAGACCAGCTGTTTACAGGTCACAGGAGTAAAGGAGGCTTATGAAGTGTGGGGGGGAGAGAGGCAGAGACATACCTGACAAGAGTTGAAAGGTCATGTTCTGAATTTGTCTCCACATTATCAGGAGAAGGGGGTCAGAGTCGTGGGCACCACCCTGTGTGGGTCTAACAACTGACATTTTCTCGTAGAATTTCAGGATCTTATATAATGTCACAACCATGTGTCCCTACTCCTTATGGCTGCATATAATTACAGCGACCATGGTTTGTTAAAAAATACAAGGTTGGATAGGGTGTGCTATGATACAAACTGTGGGCCTAGCTGAGTTGCTATTGGCGCTATCTATTGAGGCGTTTTTCTAGTCTGAAACTAAAGCATCCCATTCCCAGGGATTCTGAGCTCAGGGGCTCCTCAGCGAGCTGCTGCCTCCTGATTGGCTGGCTCAGTGATGGTGAGAGCGCTCCCATCACATCCTCCACAGAGCACGCTCAGTCTAGTGGGTGTTATGCAACCTTGTGGGTCACAACATTGGCAGCCTACATCTCTCTCTCTCTCTCTCTCTCTCTCTCGCCTTCCCACTCACACATCTGAACTCACGCATACGCCTACACGCCAATCTACTCATGCACTCGTGTTCACGTTCGGCCTCACATACATAGGCAGGCAGAGATGCATAGATAAAGGCAAAGGCACACGATCAAAAGCATATAGAAGCAATAATGTCATGGCTTATATAACGATGAGTGTAATGCACATACAGCTACGTGGGTACTCAGAAGCAGCAAAGAGAAGTGGTCCTCTGTGGCTCAGTTGGTAGAGCATGCCTTTGGCACTTGCAATGACAGGATAGTGGGTTCGATTCCTGGGACCATCCATACGTAAAATGTATGCACGTATGACTGTAAGTTGCTTTGGATAAAAGCGTTGGTTAAATGGCGTATATTATTATATAGAAGGAATGTTTTTAAATGTATAATTTCTATGATCCATGGGATCCAGTACACATAGTGCGTAACAAATGTGCTTCAGTTCATACAAGTCTCTTTATGAGACAAGGGAAGTTGATCAGGTGGGTAGCATAGGCATCATACATACTGTACGTCCTACGGCATCTTTGTAGTACTGGTCCATGACAAAGGGCCTATTCCTACAAGGCCTGTCAGTGTCAGTACTCACCCGTGGCCAGAGGGGGCAATGAAGTACAGGCAGCAGTGAACCCTGTTGTCTGGCATCAGTCTTCGGTTCACCCTGGACTCCGCATTCAGGAAGTCCTCACACTTACTGTCAATGTAGTTAATGACAGGCTGCCAGCTGAAAGGGGGATGGTGATTAAGAGAAAATAGGAAAATATTTTTTACTCTACATGAAGGCTCTCATTGACGCAGAGAGCATATCATCACACTCCTACACAACATACAAACTACGCCATTCATACATGCTCACAATCACTCCCAATACTCACTATTACTCACCAGTTACTATTATCCACTGCATCTCCAAACCCTGGTGTATCAACGATGGTGAGAGTGAGCTGGACACCCCCTTCCTTCACCAGAACCTTGGACTGCTCCACCTGTAAAACAGCAACACAGTTGCTCTAAAACAGCACTTCATAGCTTCCATTTGAGCCCTCAGCTCCCCCACACACTACAGTTAATCAATAGCTTTATTGTGTTAGCCCCCAGGGGGGTGTCCTGGATCAGAATGGCAGCTGGGACACAGTGATATGGTGTTGGTTGGTTTTTAGGAGACTAATACATAATTCTCTTCATGTTGCTGTTAGTTTTAGCTGCTCTCTGTTTGGCAGCATACTTTAGTTTCACAAGGGTAGTTATTTTGGGTTGACCCCTTCCAGTCTCTCTAAACACTCAAAAACACATTCTTTGCCTTTGCAAAACTCTTTAGTTTAGATACAGATTTTTTTCTAGCTGGGCATATATCAAGCACTCAAAATACTTTTGTACGTTTTTGTAACTGTGTGTGTGTGTGTGTGTGTGTGTGTGTGTGTGTGTGTGTGTGTGTCTGCATATCTGCTTTTAAATTAAATAAAAAATAAAGGAAAAAAACTCCCAAAATATGCACCCATCAGTTCAGTTAAATCTGAGTAGACAGAATGTGACCATTTGACAAACATAAGAGATTGTTCTGGAATATAAATACTCTTCCCCTGTCTCTACCCCTCATCCCACGGCGGCCACAGCAGACAGCCGCACACTGCTCACTGGCTCTAAGTCTACCTCTCCACATTTACACTGTGGCTTTGGACTACTCAAACAGCTCCATTCCTAAACATTGGACACACTCTTCAATGGAGAATCAAACACATCAGCAGGAACCACAGGGGCCTCTGAAACACAACCAGGAATCTCAGGCCTCAATAAAACAGCTTACTTCTGTCTACATTAAAAAGTGAAGTCAAACATTTGCTCACGAACAGTTTGGCCGGTGTAGGCCGTCATTGTAAATAAGAATTTGTTCTTAACGGACTTGCCTAGTTAAATAAAGGTTAAATAAAAAATAAAAATTATAATAATGTTCTAACTCATGATATATGACTGGCTAGTGGCTTGTGTGGACATTTTAGTATATGGTGGTGAGCTAGTCTAGACTAGCTGTGTTGCTGCTGCCCTGACACACATGTGCAACTCCCGACTGAAGAAGGGGTGGAGTTGGGTCAGAGGGTCATAGATGCATCCAGTCCTCTCTATGTCTACCTGCCTCTTTCTGCTGCTATCAGCCAACCAGACCCAATATTGATGATTATGTAAATCAAGTGTTAATCAAATGTTATGCTGCAGCTGCTGTGGCAGTACGTTTGATATTTAAACTAGGTAGCTAACTACACACACTTGACCGGTGACCGCATCTCAAGCCATGCATGTTTGGATACCGTGTGTGTGCGAGCTCTGTACAGGGCAGACCAACAGGTGCAACCAACCAACTAGATGACGTCACGACGACTTGCGGGCAGTGGGTTCAGAACAACAATATGTCACCACACAAAAGGGCACTAGGCGAGTAGGAGGGCAAAAGGGGCAAGTGCTCTACAGAGGTAGACCCCTATCTGTGCACATGCCTGCCATGGTTACTAACTCCAACACATCAGTACTCTCAGTATGAACCCAAATATCAAGCGAACCCCTGTGTGTGTGTGTGTGTGTGTGTGTGTGTGAGTGAGTGAGTGAGTGAGTGAGTGAGTGAGTGAGTGAGTGAGTGAGTGAGTGAGTGAGTGAGTGAGTGAGTGTAAGTGAGTGTGTGTTAGTGTGTGTGCCTTGCGTCATAAAGACAGGAGGTTATTACAGGATGCCTCAGAGATGGCAGTCTTGTGTTTGGTGGGAAAGTCACCACTGAGT
Organism: Thymallus thymallus; assembly: GCA_023634145.1. NCBI lineage: Eukaryota > Metazoa > Chordata > Actinopteri > Salmoniformes > Salmonidae > Thymallus > Thymallus thymallus. Next base: position 15,366,439 of record CM042414.1, on the reverse strand, counting down.
GTTGAGTTTCATGGGAACATTCCTAACCTCCTACAGACCTCTTCAGCCTCCAAGAGGAACCAGCACGTCTGAGTCCAACTTCTCCCCTTCTCCTCCCCCTCCTTGTCCCCATTCTAAACAGAGGCCACACAAACCTCCCCAAACACCCTTAACTAGCCTACACCACTCCCTCCCCTTGGTCCTCCAGATGCAGCCTCTCCATCTGTCCATCTCCTGTTTATCAAGGCCATATAAGGCAGCTGATTCTCTGGGTGCGTTGCCTCTGGCCTGGCCACTGTGACCATCCAGTGGTAATTGGGTTTGTTTGCTTAGGCCTGATTGCTGTGTGCTCTCTGGCCTTTGCCACATGTGGATTGTGGTGGAGATGTGAGATGGTTAGAGATGTGAGGGGGGTGGAGGGTGAGGGGTGAGGCCAGGGGGGAGTTGTTACCAGCTAGAGAGATAATGGAGGGTTTTTGGGAGTAGTCCCAGCCCTGAAGAGAGACAATCCTGGATGAGAGGTAGGTCAGATCAGGGGTGAGAGGTCAAGGAGAGGGGGATGTGGACTACCTGCACTGTCTTCTTGATCCGTAGGGATGGCCCTGGGTAATCCTTGGAGTACAGGTCAGTCAGGAAGAGGGAGTTGATGAGCGTGGATTTCCCCAATCCAGACTCACCTATGGGAGGAGATAAGGAGATTAGACATCAGTTACATTGTCAATCCACCAACACCATAGGTAAGCCGTGTCTGAATCCTGGCTTAGGAAGGCCACCAAAAATTCTGAAATTTCCATCCCCAACTACAACATTTTCCATCAAGATAGAACTGCCAAAAGGGGGCCTACAGAGTTCTGTCATACTATCCAGGAATGTGTCCAAACAGATTGAGCTTCTACTTTTCATACTATCCAGAAATGTCTCTAACTGTTGCCGCTTGTAACAGACCACCCTCAGCCCCCAGCTGTGCCCTGGACACCATATGTGAACTGATTGCCCCCCATCTATCCTCAAAGTTCGTACTGTTAGGTGACCTAAACTGGGATATGCTTAACACCCTGGTCGTCCTACACTCCTAAATCCGTAAACAAGGGCACCCTCATAGATATCATCCTGACTAAAATGCCCTCTAAATACACCTCCGCTGTCTTCAACCAGGATCTCAGCGATCATTGCCTCATTAACTGCGTCCGTAATGGGTCCGCGGTCAAACAAGCACCCCTCATCACTGTCAAAAGCTCACTAAAACACTTTAGCGAACAGGCCTTTCTAATCGACCTGGCCCAGGTATCCTGGAAGGATATTGACCTCATCCCGTCAGTAGAGGATGCCTGGTTGTTCTTTAAAAGTGTTTTCCTCACCATCTTAAATAAGCTTAGAACTAAGAACAGATATAGCCCTTGGTTCATTCCAGACTTGACTAGCCTCGACCAACACAAAAACATCCAGTGATGTACTGCATTAGCATCGAATAGCCCCCACGATATGCAACTTTTCAGGAAAGTCAGGAACCAATATACACAGTCAGTTAGGAAGGCAAAGGCCAGCTTTTTCAAACAGAAATTTGCATCAGGTAGTACTAATTCCAAAAAGTGTGCTCAGCCATGCTCAAGGTCCTAAACGATATCATATCCGCCATCGATAAAAGACAGTACTGTGCCGCCGTCTTCATCGACCTGGCCAAGGCTTTAGACTCTGAAAATCACAGCATTCTAATCGGCAGACTCAATAGCCTTGGTTTCTCAAATGACTTGCCTCGCCTGGTTCACCAACTACTTCTCAGATAGAGTTCAGTGTGTCAAATCGGAGGGCCTGTTGTCCGGACCTCTGGCAGTCTCTATGGGGGTGCCACAGGGTTCAATTCTCGGGCCAACTCGATTCTCTGTATATATCAATGCTGTTGCTCTTGCTGCTGGTGACTCCCTGATCCACCTCTACGCAGACGACACCACTAGCATCACTACTCTCGACGGGTCTGACTTAGAATATGTGGATACCTACAAATACCTAGGTGTCTGGTTAGACTGTAAACTCTCCTTCCAGACTCACATTAAGCATTTCCAAACCAAAATTTAATCTAGAATCGGCTTCCTATTTCGCAACAAAGCCTCCTTCACTCATGTTGCCAAACATGCCCTCGTAAAAATGACTATCCTACCGAACCTTGACGTCGGCGATGCCATTTACAAAATAGCCTCCAACACTCTCCTCAGCAAATTGGATGTAGTCTATCACAGTGCCATCCGTTTTGTCACCAAAACCCCATATACTACCCACCACTGCGACCTGTATGCTCTCGTTAGCTGGCCCTCACTACATATTTGTCGCCAAACCCACTGGCTCCAGGTCATCTATAAGTATTTGCTAGGTAAATCCCCGCCTTATCTCAGCTCACTGGTCACCATAGCAACACCCACCCGTAGCATGCGCTCCAGCAGGTATATTTCACTGGTCATCCCCAAAGCCAACACCTGCTTTGGCCGCCATTCCTTCCAGTTCTCTGCTGCCAATGATTGGAACGAATTGCAAAAACTTTGACTATATGATTATACTATATACAGATGATCACACACATACACACACACACACACACACACACACACACACACACACACACACACACACACACACACACACACACACACACACAAACACACAAAGCATCCATCTCCCACATGTTAGTGATTAATGAGTGGGCATCTGGCAAACTGTACTGGGGAGTGACTTCTCCAGTGCTCTGGGGGTAGGGGAGGTTAAAGGGAGGACCACCCCAACAACAGCACTACAACCATTGTCCCAGCAGGGGGCACCCTATCAGCCAACCAGACCAGTTTCTCTTAACCTTCACACAGACCCTCTTTTTGAGGTGTAGACTCTGGGCTGTTCCTCCGCACCAAGACACTGCTCAGCTCACCGCTGGCTGACAAAGAGCACTAGGTTACAGGTTCCCCTGCCTATTTAAACACAATTTAACCAGGAGATAACACAGACACACAAAACACAACCACTGTCTGCTGGGTAAATTGACACATCCCAGCCCCCGGCCCATGCTGGAGGATGTCACCCTCCCAAACCAGAAGGGGGGGGGGGGGGGCACAGAGGGTCAGGGGTGTATAGCTAAAGCAGAGCAGACAGATGACATGCCCTGGAGCCTGATCGCCGTTACAAAGGCATTCTAATGGAAGCCAGTAACACACAGCCAGTCACCCTCCCCTCTGTGTCCCTGAAATCTGGCATTGGGGATCCTCTGTTTCTCTCTGTCTCTCATGCATGCAGCATGGATCTACAACACCCAGATAGAGAGAGACCCTGTTCTGAGTCTGGGTCCTGGGACTCTGGGATATTCATCTGCGTTTTGGGTTTAATTAGACACCGGGGAGGACAGAATTAGGATCAGAGTTCACCTGATTAGAAAAAAAAACAACACAGGATACTTTAAATAACTATCTTGCAGAAACGCAATGTCAACTCTATTGGAATCCTGGCATAAAATTGCAGCAAGCAGCTGAAGAGCTTTCAGCTCTGGTCACCAGCCTTGAGCCTCCTCGTCCTTTGTTAGTTTGAGGGCGAGTGTAACTGCTTGCTGATGTTGGCTAGAAAAGCAAATGAAGGGGAATTAATAACCAAACACTGATACATGGAGAAATAATACAGTTAAAGTCAGAAGTTACATACATTTAGGTTGAGGTCATTAAAACTAATTTTTCAACCACTCCACAGATTTCATGTTAACAAACTATAGTTTTGGCAAGTCGGTTAGGACATCTACTTTGTGCATGATACAAGTAATTCTTCCAACAATTGTTTACAGACAGATTATTTCACTTATAATTCACTATATCACAATTCCAGTGGGTCAGACGTTTACATACATGAAGTTGACTGTGCCTTTAAACAGCTTGGAAAATTCCAGAAAATGATGTCATGGCTTTAGAAGCTTCTAATTTACATAATTTGGGTCAATTGGAGGTGTACCTGTGAATGTATTTCAAGGCCTACCTTCAATCTCAGTGCCTCTTTGCTCAACATCATGGGGAAATCAAAAGAAATCAGCCCAGACCTCAAAAAGAAAAACAATTGTAGACCTCCCCAAGTCTGGTTCATCCTTGGGAGCAATTTCCAAACGCCTGAAGGTACCAAGTTCATCTGTACAAACAATATATGCAAGTATAAACACCATGGGACCACACAGCCGTCATACTGCTCAGGAAGATGACGCGTTCTGTCTATAAGAGATTAAAGTACTTTGGTGCGAAAAATGCAAATCAATCCCAGAACAACAGCAAAGGACCTTGTGAAGATGCTGGATGAAACAGGTACAAAAGTATCTATATCCACAGTAAAACGAATCCTATATCGACAAAACCTGAAAGGCTGCTCAGCAAGGAAGAAGCCAACACTCCAAAACCGCCATAAAAAAGCCAGACTACAGTTTGCAAAAGCACAGGGGGACAAATATCGTACTTTTTGGAGAAATGTCCTTTGGTCTGATGAAACAAAAATAGAACTGTTTGGCCATAATGACCATTGTTATGTTTGGAGGAAAAAGGGGGAGGCTTGCAAGCCGAAGAACACCATCCCAACCATGAAGCGCAGGGGTGGCAGCATCATGTTGTGGGGGTGCTTTGCTGCAGGAGGGACGGGTGCACTTCACAACATAGAGGGCATCATGAGGAAGGAAAATTATGTGGATATATTGAAGCAACATCTCAAGACATCAGTCAGGAAGTTAAAGCTTGGTCGCAAATGGGTCTTCCAAATGGACAATGACTGCAAGTATACTTCCAAAGTTGTGGCAAAATGGTTTAAGGACAACAAAGTCAAGGTATTGGAGTGGCCATCACAAAGCCCTGACCTCAATCCTATAGAAAATGTGTGGGCAGAACTGAAAAAGCATGTGCGAGCAAGGACTTCAAACCTGACTCAGTTACACCAGTATTGTCAGGAGGAATGGGCCAAAATTCACCCAACCTATTGTGGGAAGCTTGTGGAAGGCTACCCGAAACATTTGACCCAAGTTAAACAACTTAAAGGCAATGCTACCAAATACTAATTGAGTGTATGTAATCTTCTGACCCACTGGGAATGTGATGAATGAAATAAAAGCTGAAATAAATAATTCTCTCTATTATTATTCTGACATTTCACATTAAAGTGGTGATCCTAACTGACCTAAGACAGGGACTTTTTTACTAGGATTAAATGTCAGGAATTGTGAAAAACTGAGTTTAAATGTATTTGGCTAAGGTTTATGTAAACTTCCGACTTCAACTGTATATATGTTATCCTTTATAGGCCTATTATTACCACAAAGAACCTGAACCATTTCAGGTTACTCAAGTCACCTTACCTACCATCTATCTAAAAACCAACCCCCACCTCATCTTCCCTCCATCCCCCTCCTGCTGCTGTCCCGGATCAATTACACTCCCCTGGCTGCTCTCTCCCCCTCTCTCCCCAAACAATAGACCTCAGCTGTATGGAAGTGCCTCATTTAAATGGTGCATTTCCATTCAGGATTTACCGTAGTGTTTTATTCAAAAGGCTTTTCCATCTCGAGGGCCGCCACCAGTGTCTCTCTGGGCCATTGCTCCGGCGAACCTGCTCTCACTTAGGGCCAAAGCCAGGCCACCTGTACTTTTCATCTTGAATTTACATAATAATGGCTAACTGTTAACTTGAACACCTTCTCACAAAGCTACTGTTTTGATTCTGGTCTTCACAAGTCCTCACTGTCAGCCCTAGCTATGGAAACACAACTTCCCTAGTATAACATAATGGTGTATCCACTAGTGTAACACTGGTGTTACAGTGGAAAAGCAGCAAAAGAGCCACAACAGCCCAGCCACAACACAGGGCAACCAAACACTGAATAGAACTGCTCCAAAGAAGATGCAGGCCAAATTACAGCCAATGTCCTCTGCAGTGTACTCCACTTATATTATGATGACATTTTGTGAAATTTGTATTCATTTTGGACTTCGGCAAGTTTTTTGGGGGGCTGTTCAGGCACACAAAAACATTTCTGGAGGCAAGCCGAAGTTCGGGGACGAAGTCTACACCCCTTCGTCGGTGATTGGTCAAAAGTAAAGTATTTGTTGTCATTGAACAAGAGACGACTTGAAACATTTTAGTTGTAATATTGTGCGACTAAAATCTCCTCTGCAAAATCGTCAAAATTAATGACAGATTTATTTAGTTATTTTAGATTAATTCAATTTTGAGGAAGTGTATACTGGCTATGGTGTCTCAAACAGTACTATTGTGTTTTTTTCTCGTTTTTTAAGCTAACTTCTTTTTAGGACGCATGCGAGCACACTAGTTTGGTTCGGCTAGCCGCCAGCCGAACTGAAGCATGCTGACGCCTTTAGAACCACTGATATCGGTGATAACCTAATGCAGAGGAGGCTGGAATGGAATAAATGGAATGGAATCAAACATATCAAACATTTATTCCATTCTAGCCATTACAATGAGCCTGTCCTCCTATAGCTCCTCCCGCCAGCCTCCTCTGACCTCACGGTAACTTATGGCGGTCAAAATCATGGGACAGCAACAGTCGGCATACCACATACAGTTAGTTGTGACCGTGGCTGTTCTGTGGTCCAAACTATTTGACAGCTTCGACCAATGATAGTCCCCCCCTCCCGGAGGGCAAGTCCAATTGAATTAGCCTTCCTCTCAGTTTCAATTAAATACTGGTCCGCATGATCTCTGGAAACGCACTGTCCGTAAATAGACCCTGTCCCTGACGACTCAGAGCTGCATGGATGGATGGCTGGCTGGGTGACCCCCCCTCTCCCTCCCCCTCTTTATTTTATTACGAGAACATTAACTGAGCAGTGTGAGGGGGACGGAGAGACTAAGAGTCAGGTGAAGAGAAAAAACAGACAGGGAAGGAACGGAAGTACAGTACTGAAGTACAGTAACAGCAGTTAGAGAGAGCAACTGATTGACAGGGCTATGGGGACAGACATACAGATGGACACACAGGGTACATTTCCAAGGAGATTCCTAACATTCCTGGCTTTTTATCTCTCCTCTTTCTTCCTGTCAACATACTAATGGCCAACCAAAAATTACCCCTGGGGCAGCAGCTGGCCCCAGACATCCTGACAGGCCCCTTTACCCAGCACCCCTCCCGTGCCCGGCCAGACCCCTCACCCCTCTCCTCTGCTCTCATCACATCACCTCACCCCACATAAAGGGGCTCCTGGTCGGTATGCCTGTAGCTCTTTATCACTGACAAACACGGAGCTCTCCTCCCTAACTAACAGACATGTGGGCTTGAATCACAGAGTCAAATGAGACATCTGGCCGACACACACTAAAACGAGAAAAGAGAGAGAGAGAGAGGGGGAAGGGTGGAGAGAGAGAGAGAGAGAAAGAGAGCGAGAGAGAACGGGTGAGAGAGAGAGAGAGAGAGAGAGAGAGAGAGAGAGAGAGAGAAAATGTGAGTAGCGATGTTTCAGTGGGACTGACTTCAGTAGTGATAAGCTCTATTGTTCAGGAGAAAAGGGATGGCTGCAGTAGGGTCAAAGGTCAGCTCTATTGTGATAAAGATCTGCAACTCACACAAGGACGGACACAGGACACACACACACACAATCTTTATAACCTCAAACTGTTATGAATGACGATGAGCAAGTCCAATATGAAATACTCTGGAAGGCTTATAGACTGGCTACACTCCACTGACTATAAAGACCAGATCTTAAAATAGACACTGTGAGCCAGTTTCCAGAGGTTTTTGTGAGAGAATGAGTAATCTATAAAAGTTTAACTTTGAACCTCTGAGTCTAAATAGAAACTGACAGAATCCGCACATGTGAGGTCATACAGGACATGTGCACACACCACAGCAGCAGCAGCAGCAGCAGCACTGATCTTACACAAACATACACACACACACACACACACACACAGATTATCCTGCTGTGTCTTACCCCCAAGGGCCAGAAAAAAACATTGAGAAATACACTACCGTTCAAAAGTTTGGGGTCACTTAGAAATGTCCTTGTTTTTTAAAGAAAAGCAATTTTTTTTGCACATTAAAATGCACAACTGAGCAAGAGGACAAGTACATTAGAGTGTCTAGTTTGAGAAACGGACAACTCACAAGTCCTCAACTGGCAGCTTCATTAAATAGTACCCGCAAAACACCAGTCTCAACGTCAACAGTGAAGAGTCGACTCCGGGATGCTGGCCTTCTAGGCAGAGTTGCAATGAAAAAGCCATTCAGGTTATGTCGATATAGGACTCGTTTTACTGTGGATATAGATATTTTTGTACCGGTTTCCTCCAGCATCTTCACAAGGTCCTTTGCTGTTGTTCTGTGATTAATTCGCACTTTTCGCACAAAAGTATGTTAATCTCTAGGCTACACCTCCAATTGACTCAAATGATGTCAATTAGCCTATCAGAAGCTTCTAAAGCCATTTTCCAAGCTGTTTAAAGGCACAGTCAATTTAGTGTATGTAAACGTCTGACCCACTGTAATATAGTGAATTATAAGTGAAATCATCTGTCTGTAAACAATTGTTGGAAGAATTACTTGTGTCGTGCACAAAGTAGATGTCCTAACTGACTTGACAAAACTATAGTTTGTTAACATGAAATCTGTGGAGTGGTTGAAAAATGAGTTTTAATGACTTCAATTTAAGTGTATGCAAACTTCCGACTTCAACAGTAGATATTCTATTTTAAATCAGCCGTTTCCAGCTACAATAGTCATTTACAACATTAACACTGTATTTCTGATCAATTTGATGTTATTTTAATGGACAATTTTTTTTGGCTTTTCTTTCAAAAACAAGGACATTTCTAAGTGACCCCAGACTTTTGAACGGTAGTGTACATTCCCTTTTCTTAGTGGCTCTGTGCTCTGTCATCTTGTAATGTGGTGAGGTTTCCTTTACGATTCACCTGGAAAATCGATTACTGAAAACATCCTTTCTTTTCTAAGGTAATGCTATCCTTTCAGTCAGTGAACAGTAAACAAGGGTTAGTAGATGACAGTAAGAAGATGAATTAGAGGAAACCAATAGGTAAAAATAGACTGGCATAGAATAGGGGATGGGATGGAGGAGGAATGTAGTGTAGGTTAGGGGAAGATGAATGGCTAGTAGAGGAGATGTGGGCCAAGCCAAGGCCTCGGTACAAACACTGGTTAATCCCATAGATTACCCGGCCAAAGCCTGCGTCCCCTGCCAGGTCAGCAGGCAAGCCGGTCAGAGCTAAGCCTGTCAGACCGTCTTATCAGAACTCACACACACAGCCTACACACAACCAGGAGGCAGGCAGGCAGGCAGGCAGGCAGGCAGGCAGGCAGGCAGGCAGGCAGGCAGGCAGGCAGGCAGGCAGGAGATAACACACAGACTGGGATCCACTGCTAGGCACTGACTGTGAGTAAAGAGAAGCTCAACTTCCAAGTGTTGTGCAGGGTTGTAAATTCTTAGGTCTTGTGAGGTGAGTTGTTATAGTAGGCTGTTTAGAACTCCATTTTGTTCCTACAGTATATCATGGATTTGGACGACCTGCTTTGTACAGCAGCACGGATCTCTACAAAGTTTCCAGAGTTCGCTACAGAAACTGCCAGCTGGCCAATAAGCCAGGAAACAGTTTTTTTCCGTCCCAGATTTTTGGAGGAAAAAAAATAGTCCCGAGCCAAAGTCCTGTGGCGTCAGTCTCACAGAGTGACAGCGGAACAGCGGAGACACTTCCAAGTGACCGGGCTCTAACAAGTGAGCGGATTCACTTTCAGTCAAGACCCAAACAGAGCCCCAGCCTGTCAAAACAGTGAACCCAGCTGGCTTCCATTACAGCCAATCTTCACACAGCTACAGCTCACTCTACTTGACTGGAGGTGCACTCTCTAACACTCTCACAGTGAGAGAGGTAGTGTTTCACAATAGTGTGTGTCTAAATGTTCCTTATATTGAGTTGCACCCGCTTTTGCCCTCAGAACAGCCTCAATTCGTTGGGGCATGGACTCTACAAGGTGTCAAAAGCATTCCACAGGGATGCTGGCCCATGTTCACTCCAATGTTTCCCACAGTTGGCTGGATGTCCTTTGGGTGGTGGACCATTCTTGATACACACGGGAAACTGTTGAGTGTGAAAAACCCAGCAGCTTTGCAGTTCTTGACACAAACTGGTGCGCCTGGCACCTACTACCACAACCCGTTCAAAGGCACTTAAATCCTTTGTCTTGCCCATTCACCCTCTAAATGGCACACATACACAATCCATGTGTCAATTGTCTCAAGGCTTAAAAATCCTTCTTTAACCGGGTCTCCTCCCCTTCATCTACACTGACACAAGTGACATCAATAAGGGATCATAGTTTTCACCTGGATTCACCTGGTCAGTCTATGTCATGGAAAGAGAGTTCTCAATGTTTTGTATTTAGAAATGCGTATCGAATCATGTTTGTAAGAAGAGATGCACATCCCTAGCTGAAATTAGGGCTGGGTGATATGGCCAAAATATCATAGCAGATTTTTCAGATATTTTACGGTACTTGACAGTATTTTATGTTATAAATAATAAAAGTTCTACATTTGCTCTATGACTAGTGCATGACCCTAGGGTGGCAACACATACATTCTAAGTTAATTCAATGGGTCTTTCTCCATTCTGATTGTTTTATACTGTTGAGAGAGAGAGAGAGAGAGAGAGAGAGAGAGAGAGAGAGAGAGAGAGAGAGAGAGAGAGAGAGTGCACAGTTGGCATACATGACAAAGACAAAAACCAACACACTCAGTCTTGATTCCCATGGAAAGCAGTCTTTACATCAGAGATGTATGATCAATACTGTATATCCTCCTTACATCAATTGCCTCATGCAGATTGTTAAAGTCTCCAGTCACCCAACTCATAGACTGTTCTCTCTGCTACCGCACGGCAAGCGGTACCGGAGCGCCAAGTTTAGGACCAAAAGGCTCCTTAACAGCTTCTACCCCCAAGCCATAAGACTGCTGAACAATGAATCAAATGGCCACCCAGACTATTTACATTGACTCCCTCCCCCTTTGTTTTTACACTGCTGCTACTCGCTGTTTATTATCTATACATAGTCACTTTACCCTTACCTATATGTACAAATTACCTTGACTAACCTGTACCCCCGCACATTAGCTCTGTACCGGCACCCCCTGTATATGAAAATGAAATTTCCCCCCCGGGGGATCAATAAAGTACCTATCTATCTATCTATCTATAGGTATATAGCCTCGTTATTGTTATTTTATTGTGTTACTATTGTTTTTTTTGGTAAATATTTTCGTAACTCTTTCTTGAACAGCATTGTTCAAGGGTTTGTAAGTAAGCATTTCACGGTAAGGTCTACAACTGTTGTATTCGGCGCATGTGACAAATAAAATTTCATTTGATTCAATAAACATATGATTGTGTGTCTGCGAATGTGGGTGTTTGTGTGTGTGTGCATGTATAACCCATCAATCCTACATTCGATGCCCATCTAATCTTCTTAGACAACAGATTCCACCAAGTTCATTCATACATTCTGGGGTTTGCTAATTCTTAAATCCACTAGTTTACCAAAATAGAGATCTAGAGAGTAATTAACACTTTTAGCCATAACTCAAATGTCCAATGACATTTCAACTTTCATTTCCTGCAGAGACATAGGAAAAACACACCGATCCACACAATTCATTCAAACCAAATATTAAACCTCAAATGACAAGCTTCACGTTCCCTTTTTCAGACAGACAGATACAGACACAGACTCACACGCAAACACAAATAGACAGACAGATATAAAAAGAGAAGCAGACAAAGTGACTCACCAACAACCATTAGTGTGAACTCAAAGCCCCTCTTCACTGACTTCCTGTACACCTGGTTGGGGAGGTTGGCGAACCCCACATACCCTTCCAGATTCCTCTGCTGGAAGAAAACACACACAGAGTTACTCTGGAATCTCCTGGGGGGACAAACACCTTGAGATTGTGTACACGGCATGTGTGTGTACACACACACACACACACACACACACAGACACACAGACACACAGACACACAGACACACAGACACACAGACAGAGAGACAAATAGCTGGTTTTAGAGGCTATGATTGTAATTTCTCTGGCCTGGAGTGACAAAGCACCATTGAAGGAGAGGGGTAAAACGGAAACAGGGTTTTGGGTGCGACGTAAGTAAAATGATGAAAGGTGGTCTAACTGCTCCCCGTTTATTTACCAGTTGTATCATATCCATCAAATCCATCATCTGAGCGACGTCGTCATGGAGACCTTGGATCTCGCACCAGATGACAGCCAAGGCGTTCCCAAGCTGTGTGTTCTCCTTCTCTTTAGTACCGTATTTCTCCATTCCTCCCTCTGCCTCTCCCTCTCCCCCTGCCTCTGCCTGCTCTAATCTCATCCTCTCTCACTCCCAGCGCGTTGTCATGCACGCTACACAAGGCAAATACAATTGATTGCTGCTCGCCCCTGCTCACGGCCCTCACGTGTGTCCCAATGGAAAACTCAGGGGTAGAGAGAGAGAGGGGCCACACTAGTCACTCCTACACACAGCAGCCCAGCGGGACACTGTCTACCACCCTGAAAACGTGTGTCCTCTCACTTATCCTATAGAGTCAGGAAACACAATAGGGCTGCTAAGAGAGCAAACACTTTATTGTGGTATGTCCAGCCACCCAAGTCACGCTGTTCTCTCTGCTACCGCACAGCAAGCGGTTTCAATGCACCAAGTCTGGAACCAACAGGACCCTGAACAGCTTCTATCTCCAAGCCATAAGAATGCTAAATAGTTAGTTAGGTACTTAACAAATGGCTACCTGGACTATCTGCATTGACCCTTTTTGCACTTAATCTCTTGACTCATCACGTACGCTGCTGTTACACTTTATTATCTATCCTGCTGCCTAGTCACTTTATTCCTAGTTACAGTGGGGAGAACAAGTATTTGATACACTGCCGATTTTGCAGGTTTTCCCACTTACAAAGCATGTAGAAGTCTGTAATTTTTATCATAGGTACTCTTCAACTGTGAGTGGCGGAATCTAAAACAAAAATCCAGAAAATCACATTGTATGATTTTTAAGTAATTAATTTGCATTTTATTGCATGACATAAGTATTTGATACATCAGAAAAGCAGAACTTAATATTTGGTACAGAAACCTTTGTTTGCAATTACAGAGATTATACGTTTCCTGTAGTTCTTGACCAGGTTTGCACACACTGCAGCAGGAAATTTGGCCCACTCCTCCATACAGACCTTCTCCAGATCCTTCAGGTTTCGGGGCTGTCGCTGGGCAATACAGACTTTCAGCTCCCTCCAAAGATTTTCTATTGGGTTCAGGTCTGGAGACTGGTTAGGCCACTCCAGGACCTTGAGATGCTTCTTACGGAGCCACTCCTAGGTTGCCCTGGCTGTGTGTTTCGGGTCGTTGTCATGCTGGAAGACCCAGCCACGACCCATCTTCAATGCTCTTACTGAGGGAAGGAGGTTGTTGGCCAAGATCTCGCGATACATGGCCCCATCCATCTTCCCCTCAATACGGTGCAGTCGTCCTGTCCCCTTTGCAGAAAAGCATCCCCAAAGAATGATGTTTCCACCTCCATGCTTCACGGTTGGGATGGTGTTCTTGGGGTTGTACTAATCCTTCTTTTTCCTCCAAACACGGCGAGTGGAGTTTAGACCAAAAAGCTCTATTTTTGTCTCATCAGACCACATGACCTTCTCCCATTCCTCCTCTGAATCATCCAGATGGTCATTGGCAAACTTCAGACGGGCCTGGACATGCGCTGGCTTGAGCAGGGGGACCTTGCGTGCGCTGCAGGATTTTAATCCATGACGGCGTAGTGTGTTACTAATGGTTTTCTTTGAGACTGTGGTCCCAGCTCTCTTCAGGTCATTGACCAGGTCCTGCCGTGTAGTTCTGGGCTGATCCCTCACCTTCCTCATGATCATTGATGCCCCACGAGGTGAGATCTTGCATGGTGCCCCAGACCGAGGGAGATTGACCGTCATCTTGAACTTCTTCCATTTTCTAATAATTGCGCCAACAGTTGTTGCCTTCTCACCAAGCTGCTTGCCTATTGTCCTGTAGCCCATCCCAGCCTTGTGCAGGTCTACAATTTTATCCCTGATGTCCTTACACAGCTCTCTGGTCTTGGCCATTGTGGAGAGGTTGGAGTCTGTTTGATTGAGTGTGTAGACAGGTGTCTTTTATACAGGTAACGAGTTCAAACAGGTGCAGTTAATACAGGTAATGCGTGGAGAACAGGAGGGCTTCTTAAAGAAAAACTAACAGGTCTGTGAGAACCGGAATTCTTACTGGTTGGTAGGTGATCAAATACTTATGTCATGCAATAAAATGCAAATTAATTATTTAAAAATCATACAATGTGATTTTCTGGATTTATGTTTTAGATTCCGTCTCTCACAGTTGAAGAGTACAGAGTACAGTACAGACTTCTACATGCTTTATAAGTAGGAAAACCTGCAGAATCGGCAGTGTATCAAATACTTGTTCTCCCCACTGTATATGTACAGTACCAGTACAGAGTTTGGACACACCTACACACTCAAGGGCTCCCGAGTGGCACAGCGGTCTAAGGCACTGCATCTCATTGCTAGAGGCGTCACTACAGACCCTGGTTCAATCCCGGGCTGTATCACAACTGGCTGTGATCAGGAGTCCCATAGGGAAGCACACAATTGGCTCAGCGTCGTTCGAGTTAGGGCAGGGTCTGGCCGGCGTAGGCCGTCATTGTAAATAATAATTTGTTCTTAACTGACTTGCCTAGTTAAATAAAGGTTAAATAAAAATAAATACATTGTAAAGAGTGTGCAAAGCTGTCATCAAGGCAAAGGGTGGCTACTTTGAAGAATTTCAAATATAAAATATATTTTGATTTGTATTTTTGTTACTAGATGATTCCATATGTGTTATTTCATTGTTTTGATGTCTTCACTATTATTCTACAATGTAGAAAATAGTAAAAATAAAGAAAAACCCATGAATTAGTAGGTGTGTCCAAACTTTTGACTGGTACTGTACTGCTTCAATAGTCTATATGCCGGGGGGCTAAGGTCAGTCTGTTATATCTGGTGCTATTCTCCTGTCTTATTCTGTGTCCTGTGTGAATTTAAGTATGCTCCCTTTAATTCCCTCTCTCTCCCTCCCCTCCCGGAGGACCTGAGTCCTAGGACCATCCCTCAGGACTACCTGGCCTGATTACTCCTTGCTGTCCCCAGTCCACCTGGTCGTGCTTCTGATCCAGTTTCAACTGTTCTGCCTGCGGCTATGGAACCCTGACCTGTTCACCGGACGTACTATTTCAACCTCTAAATGCCCGGCTATGAAAAGCCAAGTGACATTTACTCCTGATGTACTGACCTGATGATTTTCCTAGCTACCGTGCTTCTACATCTGCATCTGTTTGGGGTTTCAGGCTGGGTTTCTGTATAGCACTTTGTGACATCTGCTGATGTAAAAAAGGCTTTATAAATAAATGTGATTGATAACTACCTCAATTACCTCGTACCCCTGTACATCAACTCAGTACTGGTACCCTGTGTATATAGCCATGCTATCATTACTCATTGTATGTTTATTCCTTGTGTTATTATTTTTTAATGTTTCTACTATTTCTCTTTTTTATCTGTGTTGCTGGGAAGGGCCGGTAAGTAAGCGTTTCACTGTTAGTCTACACCTGTTATTTACGAAGCATGTGACAAATTGTATTTGTCTGAGGTAATTGGTGGAAATGCTTCCATTTGAGGACAGGAGTTAGTAGAGTATTAACCCAAAAAGCTCTATGACACACTGGGTGTGTGCTGATCTTGCCTTAATATGTGTGTATAATTAATCTGTGTGTGTATCATTAATATGTGTCTATATATGCCGCATGTTACCTTTCATTAACCCAGCACAGATCAGAGGCTGGTAGCTTTGAGGGGATTTAGACCTAAACCCTGATTGGATATGTAATAACAACTGTGTTATTGTGCTAGGCTATGTAGTCACAAATGTGTTATAACATGTAATGACAAACCACATTCCAAACTGATTTTGACACCACCGGACAACAAGACCAAGGGGCAGATGGGAAACATTTCTCAATATTTCCTTCTGTATCTCAAATGACACTCAGTGCAAGTGACTGACTGCTACAAAAATATTGCTTTTAAGAGGTCAATGGAGAAAATCAGGGCACAGCATGTCAAAGAGAAGTGGCATATATAGCCAGATAACCCATAGGAGCAGGGACAAAAACACCTAGGCTATTCTGTCCATCAAATAGGCCCTATAGCAAAGCCCATATCTCCATCTTCCTGTCTATAGTACCGGTATGTGTTGTTCAGTTTCCCTGAAAGGTCAAATGTGATATTCATGTAAATCAGGTCTGTGCATCAACATGTGACAGTGGCGTAATCGCCCAGCCCCCTCTCACTGATGCGATCTGTATCAATTGTGACAACCAAGAGTTTTGCCATTTACTCACGCACGTCATTGGTGGAAAATAACAGGCCTAAGCAAAAGGGCACATACATAAAGCATTCGTGTGAATCTCTCTGAAATTGATATCTTGCTGTTGTTTACAGGTCAGTATGTGTACAGGAGGCGTGCGCATAGTGATTTTAAATGGCCCTAAAGCAATTTCCATACTCCCTCCCTGCCTATGCTGGGTTACATAACGTTGTTGTGACGCCATCTCTGCGTTCTCATTGCCTGGGGGTAACACTTAAGTTCTAGGGCTGGCACAATTACCATATAATCATGTAACTGGCGATTATGGAGGAAGACCGTCATGAAAATAAAACAACCGTCATAACTGTTTTTTGTTGTTGTTTGGAACAAACAGCTCACTGAAGCACTGAGGTATATATGAACTGGAGACAGCGTCCAAGATGGCCGACAGTTGTTTTTAACGTAATCTACTCCCGTCCACATACGCCATTTCGTGGTGGTTGCCATCTGCTTTACAGAGACGATAACTCTCTTCAGCAGTGAGAGATGAAAAAAAAAAAATTGGCCTTAAAGAAAATTACTTGAATAATTCAATGGATATTTTTGGCACAAAGGTGATAATGAAAGGATTTTTTGGGGGGAATGTTCTAATTGGACTTCTGTATGGGGCCGTCTCGGGAATTGTCTTTTTGGGCTCGCAGTCAGCTAAACTGTAATACCGAAAGTGTCCTCTGACCACAGTGAGTGTGCTTTTAGACCAGAACCCTGGACTGAAGACAGGACAACTGGGTATTTGTGCGGTTGAGTCCATGTCCGTGGTAACATGGACTCTTTACAACGTGATGAGATTTTGGTGCACCTTGCAAGCAAGGTGATGTAGATTTAGGTTTTATTTACTCGCTCCAAAGAAAACAAGTGAAAGACAAAACAGTACAGATAAAAAAAAAAACTGGTTAAAACGGTGTGCAGGTGAGGTTGGAAGCCCAAAAGGGCTTATATGAAAACTACACCACAAATAATTAAAAACAATTTTTTTTGTTCAATCAGTTAAACAAAACATATTAATTATAAATATGCAGCAAACAAGTATTTGGTTGCCTAGGCAATGCCCCCTTCCCTGCAATCAGGAGTGGAGCAGAGGAGAAAATGTGCGTCTTAAAAAATAGATATATTGTTTTGCTATTCAAATGGTGACCGCTGTCATTTGGCTGACCAATAACTGTCACCCAAAATGTTATGACCGTCACATCCCTACACGTACCAGATGGGTAGCAGCTAGAATTATTGGGGATCTTCTGAAGAGGGGCTGACATAGGTATAAATACAGGTGTGCATGAGATAGATAGATATAAAGAGATCTGAGGCTTAAATAAGAGATCCGAGACCTGAATAAAGATGTGTGTGTGTGTTTCTGAATGAGAGGCAGTCCAAGTCCATGTGTTGTTCTTTAACCCCCTCTGGCACACAAGGGTTAGCTGGATGGCATCATCTGCATTCGATTCTCTGTTGTTTGCCAATGCAAATTTGTCAAATGATTATGCTGTTCTGCACTCTAATGCAATATTGAACTGAACATAGGCCTAGTCAAATTTGGATTGAACAAGACCCACTTATAGCCTATAGGCCATAGAAAGCAATAGTAATGGTGTCTTTTTGTAGGCACTAACTCCGCCATGGTTCGTTGGAGAAATCCTATGGAAAAATGAATGGAGTTTTTGTAGGGTTTTTGTATAAATGCCGAAAATAAGGTTTGTGTTAAACACAGGCTTAGGAGATCTTATTTGTTTTGTTTCCCCTCTGGGATCAATAAAGTACCTATCTATCTATCTATCTATCTATCTATCTATCTATCTATCTATCTATCTATCTATCTATCTATCTATCTATCTATCTATCTATCTATCTATCTATCTATCTATCTATCTATCTATCTATCTATCTATCTATCTATCTATCTATATGTCTATATATCTATATATCTATACAGTGGGGAGAACAAGTATTTGATACACTGCCGATTTTGCAGGTTTTCCCATTTACAAAGCATGTAGAAGTCTGTAATTTTTATCATAGGTACTCTTCAACTGTGAGTGACGGAATCTAAAACAAAAATCCAGAAAATCACATTGTATGATTTTTAAGTAATTAATTTGCATTTTATTGCATGACATAAGTATTTGAAAAGCAGAACTTAATATTTGGTACAGAAACCTTTGTTTGCAATTACAGAGATCATACGTTTCCTGTAGTTCTTGACCAGGTTTGCACACACTGCAGCAGGGATTTTGGCCCGCTCCTCCATACAGTCCTTCCCCAGATCCTTCAGGTTTCGGGGCTGTCGCTGGGCAATACGGACTTTCAGCTCCCTGGGGTTCAGGTCTGGAGACTGGCTAGGCCACTCCAGGACCTTGAGATGCTTCTTACTGAGCCACTCCTTAGTTGCCCTGGCTGTGTGTTTCAGGTCGTTGTCATGCTGGAAGACCCAGCCACGACCCATCTTCAATGCTCTTACTGAGGGAAGGAGGTTGTTGGCCAAGATCTCGCGATACATGGCCCCATCCATCCTCCCCTCAATACGGTGCAGTCGTCCTGTCCCCTTTGCAGAAAAGCATCCCCAAAGAATGATGTTTCCACCTCCATGCTTCACGGTTGGGATGGTGTTCTTGGGGTTGTACTCATCCTTCTTCTTCCTCCAAACACAGCGAGTGGAGTTTAAACCAAAAAGCTATATTTTTGTCTCATCAGACCACATGACCTTCTCCCATTCCTCCTCTGAATCATCCAGATGGTCATTGGCAAACTTCAGACGGGCCTCGACATGTGCTGGCTTGAGCAGGGGGACCTTGGTCATTTACCAGGTCCTGCCGTGTAGTTCTGGGCTGATCCCTCACCTTCCTCATGATCATTGATGCCCCACGAGGTGAGATCTTGCATGGTGCCCCAGACCAAGGGAGATTGACCGTCATCTTGAACTTCTTCCATTTTCTAATAATTGCGCCAACAGTTGTTGCCTTCTCACCAAGCTGCTTGCCTATTGTCCTGTAGTCCATCCCAGCCTTGTGCAGGTCTACAATTTTATCCCTGATGTCCTTACACAGCTCTCTGGTCTTGGCCATTGTGGAGAGGTTGGAGTCTGTTTGATTGAGTGTGTGGGCAGGTCCCTTTTATTCAGGTAATGAGTTCCAACAGGTGCAGTTAATACAGGTAATGCGTGGAGAACAGGAGGGCTTCTTAAAGAAAAACTAACAGGTCTGTGAGAGCCGGAATTCTTACTGGTTGGTAGGTGATCAAATACGTATATCATGCAATAAAATGCAAATTAATTATTTAAAAATCATACAATGTGATTTTCTGGATTTTTTAGATTCCATCTCTCACAGTTGAAGTGTACCTATGATAAAAATTACAGGCCTCTACATGCTTTGTAAGTAGGAAAACCTGCAAAATCTGCAGTGTATCAAATACTTGTTCTATCTATCTTTATGAGATAATCTTCATCAGCTAACATCACATTTTGTGAATTTTTTGTAAGCATTTATGTAATCAGAAAAAACACAAAGCACATAAAGGTTTCATATTTCATAAAAGTCATGCTAACTGACTGATATCTCATAGAACAAAATGTATAAGATCTCCTAAGCCTGTGTTAACCTCCGACCTTATTTTCAGTGTTTATCCCAACAACCTATTCTTTCCCCATTAGGAATGGCTGAATGAACCAGAGGTAACTCATTTTCGGTTTTTAGGCCTATAAAGCTGGTGGGCTCTATAGAATGAAATCATCAACAAATCAACGACATCCAATACCCTTCATCACGTGCGCAAATACAATTGCCCTATTCATATAGACTATGGATGTTTGGGATACCTGCATGGAAACAAAAGCATTATTGGAAACATAACCCTTTTCTCAGAAATTCCATAGTGCATTCGCAATGTTATTTTTGGCACTGTAGGGTGCGTCTCTCTAAAGCGCGCATTATTATGCATGCATGGCCATTCCTTTCCACGACTGGGCGCGGGCTGTCATTGGCACTATTCAATTTGATCGGTCGTTGCGTGACCCGGTTTTAGCGCGGTTTTACAGCGATGGGTGCACTTGGCAAGAGCAGGTTACAATTGTTACCTTTTTCATAAATAAAAAAAATGCTGCGTAATACAATTATACAACGAGTAATAACACAACGTAAATGGGTACAACAAAGCGTAGTAGCAGACCCTGTCAAGATGAATCGGGATGCTCCACACTAAGGCAAGGCCTATAATAGAACGTTCATGCGTAGTCTTCCTTTGCCAGAGGCTGGTTTTCTTGTGAATTATAAGGGAGAATGGAGTCGAATAAACCTACTCAGTCCAAGAACTATGAAAGAAATCCTCATTTTTGGTTACATTACTCTTTCACCTATTGCCTTGGACGATGATGGGGTTTTAGCGTTGGAGAAGACAACATGGGATGCATTTACAGTATTGGTTTCAATTAATTTGATGTGATAAGAATAACACTTACTGCAATGCTGGCAACTGCAGATTCTGGTCGTTCGATCATTGTAGTACTACTGTGACACCACCCACCCTAGAGGCGAATAGATCAGACATAAAAAGATGTTTTAAAAAAAACCACGGAACAAAAGCGTTAAGAGACGCTGCTTTCAAAAAGAGCCGTCCTCTTCTTGCAATGCAACGTTTTTATGCTGCCTACCAGTAGCAACAGAACCTTTGTAGCTCTCAACGGGACCAAATAAATTAAATTGGGTTGGTGGTAGACTATCAACATAGGTTACGACGACTAGTAGAATAAAGCATTTACGAACCGCACAAGGGGGGAAATGTTCGCGTTCCAAGCTCGAAAGGCGATTGACTACTCCTTTGGAACTACATGCCTATTGGCTAGAGACAGTTGAAATGGTGATGTCACACCATATTCGACGGGCTACGGAATTCTATTGGTTCCAAATACGAACTGCATTGTGGTGAACGGAGCCTTTTATCTGGAATATTTTACGAATCTTTCATGAATGTCTTGGACGGACAATCCATCATCTCATGAACGTGCAGTTGGATTTGTATTGATCACAGGTCAAATGTCGCATACATCTGGGCTCCTTGCCTCCTGCATTCATATTCTCAACAGGATAATCCAGAAACAGCCATGAGTCATTCCACACTGTCTTTCGAGAACAACTGGACGGTATAGTTGCGCTCTCTTGTGGCTGTGCATTAGAGTATTAGAATCAAATCAAATTGGATTTGTCACATGCACCGAATACAACAGGTGTAGACTATACCTTGAAATGCTTACTTACAAGCCCTTAACCAACGATGCAGTTTCAAGAAAAATAAGAGTTAAGGAAATATTTACTAAATAAAGTAAAGTACAAAAATTTAAAGAAATAGCAACAATAAAATAACAATAACGTGGCTATATACAGGGGGCACCATACCGAGTCAATGTGCCGTGGGTACAGGTTAGTCGAGGTATTTGAGGTAGTATGTTTGTAGAGGTAGGGTTAAAGGGACTATGCATAGATAATAAACAGCGAGTAGCAGCAGCTTTAAAAAAAATGCTAATAGTCTGGGTGGCCATTTGATTAGCTGTTCAGCAGTCTTTTGGCTTGAGGGTAGAAGCTGTTAAGAAGCCTTTTGGACCTAGACTTGGTGCTCCGGTACCGCTTGCCATGCGGTAGCAGAGAGAACAGTCTATGACTAGGGTGGCTGGAGTCTTTAGCAATTATTAGGGCCTTCTTCTGACACCGCCTGGTATAGAGGTCCTGGATGGCAGGAAGCTTGGCCCCAGTGATGTACTGGGCCATACGCACTACCCTCTGTAGCACCTTGCGGTCGGAGGCTGAGCAGTTGCCATACCAGGCGGTGATGCAACCAGTCAGGATGCTCCTGAAGGGGAATAGGCGTTGTCGTAACCGCTTCACAACTGTCTTGGTGTGTTTGGACCATGATAGTTTGTTGGTGATGTGGACACCAAGGAACTTGAAGCTCTCAACTAGCTCCACTACAGCCCCGTCGATGAGAATGGGGGCGTATTCGGTCCTCCTTTTTCTGTAGTCCACAATCATCTCCTTTGTCTTGATCACGTTGAGGGAGAGGTTGTTGTCCTGGCACCACACTGCCAGGTCTCTGACCTCCTCCCTATAGGCTGTCTCATTGTTGTCGGTGATCAGGCCTACCAAACTTAATGATGGTGTTGGAGTTGTGCCTGGCCACGCAGTCATGGGTGAACAAGAAGTACAGGAGGGGACTAAGCAAACTTGAAACTTTAGCCAATGACTTATACAATAGTTAGACCGCTAGAGTTCATTTTCAGATAATATATCAGCACCAGGATGAGCTGGCCAGTGAAACTGTCATGTTCTTCACGCTGAGACGGTTAGACACACTTACACAATTGAGTACATCTGCATAATTTGTGTGGTTTAGAGATATTTTACAGTCCTGTTTAATCAGGTAAGCATTAAAACAGAGAGTGAGACCTTGAAACCAACCAATTATTTATCCACATGCATTTTAATGAATTTAAAGCAATACAACAGAATATAGGGCTATAGTCTGCAATTCAATAATCAAGCATACTGAAATGTAACATAACCTAATTTAATCTAATCATAACTATGCACAACTCATTCTACACAATTATGTGTTTTACGGATGTGTGTATTGAATAGAATTCCAAAAAATAAATATTGACAATCGTTCTTTGTCAAATCACATGCATCTAAAGAGAAAGGCATTCAGGCTGCTCACAGTGTTACAGTTATATAGAGATCATCTAGCTTATCTATTTCCCCAGATACAGGTGGTGTTTTGGCTCAGGACCACGACTGCTCTCTCTGAGGCAGATCACTAGCCATGTCCTTGTGAAATAGAGGTACAAAAGAGGTTCTGAAGGATTTGCTTTGATGTTGACACAGCTGACGGTCCCATCCCATCAACATGGTTACAGGAGTGGTGTCTGCTCCCCTGAGTTCTTGCTGTCCAGGAAGTTGATGTAGTCCTTCACCCATCTGTCTGAGGACCTGGCACACACCTGTCTCCCCGCCTGAGTCTTAAACCTGGACATAGAAAAACAGGGTTATTAGCACAGCATAACAGCAGCAACACCACACAGGGACTATCACATGCAAGATATCCACGGCTCACTCATGACTTTATGGCATCATATTTTAGATCCATGTTAGATCTTTAATATAGTTTTACATGATGATGATGATGATGATGTCAGAGGAATTCTGTTCTCATTTGTAAAGGAAAATGCATGACGACGGGAAATTTAGTTGGTGAAAATGTATCACTGGAAAGAGGAACATGTTCTGGGTTATACAACAGATGGGAAAGTCACCAAAAACATTTCATTGTAACCCTTGGATGAGAAGAAACTCTCATTCTCTCTCTTTGTGGAGCGGTCTCTTACACTGATTTCTTTGAGGATTTGGACCACTGATGCCAATCGTTGCCTGTCAGTCCTGTAACTATCCCAGTCAGAGCGTGATTGAATCAATGGCTCTCTGTCTGTCTGACACCTGTACCTTTACAACATAACACTTTTCCTTTGACATTTCATGAGTGTTTGGATCACACTAACTTATAAATCCCTCTCAAGTACTCATCGCCACATATCCACTCTCACACAGTAACAGCTAAAGAACAGTAAGGTTACTCACAGAATGGCTGGGTTGGAGCACTGCTGGCTGGTCTTGGTGTAACCCACCACTCTACCTCTGGGTATCTGACGATCAGCAAAGGTAAAACAACACTTCTTCGGTCCGCTTGCTATACGCAGGCCTAGACAACACACACAACACACACTTATGAATCAGTTTGGGACACACACACACACGCACACACATACAAATACACATACACACACACATTCAAACATACGAACATTCCAGTTGTCTCTTACCTTCGGTAAATGTGATGGCACTCAGTACCAGAACAAGCGCAGACAGCGTAGCAAGACGAGGGGTGAACATGCTGGCTTAGAGTTGGTCCAGGTGGGTTGGAGAGTGAATGAGGAGTAATGTGTTGTGACTTCAGGTCTCAAGATTTATTCTCTGCATTGTTGTGGTGTACAGAGGACCAGTCTTTATACTATAATGGGAGTGTTAGGGGGAGACCCAGACAACGGTCACCCCCTAACGATAGTCTTTTCATATGTAATTGTTTTGTCCCACGCATCAGACAGTGTAATGTGCTCTCTGTTTTATGACGTGGCTGTATTTCACTTCTCTTTTTCGGCATTGGGTTTTACACCAGAAGTATACATATGATTGTGAATGTATAATGAAGAAAAGCCCTTGTGGGACTTTTAGGTTCTATATCTGTTCATCAGCAAAAATATTCTTAGAATTAGTGAAACTTTGTGTCTTCATACTTAGTGACTTGGCACAGAATATGTATTTTTTTGTTTAATCGATACAGTACAAGATTGATATACTGGACATAGTCTATAATATACTGTACATATAGCTGTGTGAGCTCAGTATTTTAATTATTTATTTTATACAGTAATGTTTACTAATCTTTATTAAGGGTGTCAATAATTTCGGGCCCAAATGTACATACAGTGCATTCGGAAAGGATTCAGACCCCTTGACTTTTTCCACAGTATGTTACGTTGCCGCCTTATTTTAAAATGGATTCAATTGTTTTCCCCCCTCATCAATCTACACACAATACCCCATAATGACAAAGAAAAACAGGTTTTTAGAAATGTTTGCAAATGTATTAAAAATAAAACATGGAAATATTACATTTACATAAGTATTCAGACCCTTTACTCAGTACTTTGTTGAAGCACCTTTCGCTGCACAGCTATTTTCAGGTCTCTCCAGAGATGTACGATCGGGTTCAAGTCCAGGCTCTGCCTGGGTCACTCCGTGTCCCCACAGCATGATGCTGCCACCACCATGCTTCACTCTATGAATGGTGCCAGGTTTCCTCCAGACGTGACACTTGGCATTCAGGCCAAAGAGTTCAATCTTGGTTTCATCAGACCAGAGAATCTTGTTTCTCATGGTCTGAAAGTCCTTTAGGTGCCTTTTGGCAAACTCCAAGTGGGCTGTCGTGCTTTTTACTAAGGAGTGTCTTCCGTCTGGCCACTCTACCATAAAGGCCTGATTGGCGGAGTGCTGCAGAGATGGTTGTCCTTCTGGAAGGTTCTCCCATCTCCACAGAGGAATTCTGTCAGAGTGACCATCGGGTTCCTGGTCACCTCCCAGATCAAAGCCCTTCTCCCCCGACTGCTCAGTTTGGCCAGGCGGCCAGCTCAAGGAAGAGACTTCGGTGGTTCCAAACGTCTTTCTTTTAAGAATTATGGAGGCCACTGTGTTCTTGGGGACCTTCAATTATTTTCTGGTACCCTTCCTCAGATCTGTGCCTCGAAACAGTCCTGTCTCGGAGCTCTATGGACAATTGTTTCGACCTCATGGCTTGGTTCTTGCTCTGGCATGCACTGTCAACTGTGGGACAGTGTGGGACAGTATATAGACAGGTGTGTGCCTTTCCAAATCATGTACAATCAATTGAATTTACCACAGGTGAACTCCAAGTTGTAGAAACATCTCAAGGATGATCAATGGAAACAGGATACACACAAAGCATAATTCTCAAAGAAAACGGTCTTAATACTTATGTAAATAAGGTATTTCTGTTTTTTATTCTTCATAAATTTGCAAAAATGTCTAAAAACCTGTTTTTGCTTTGTCATTATGCGGGTGCTGTGTGTAGATTGATGAGGGAAAAAAATAATGTAATCAATTTTAGAATAAGGCTGAAACGTAACAACATTTGGAAAAAGTAAAGGGATCTGAATACTTTCTAAATGCACTGTATACCTGTAGCTCTGTGAGACATACAGTATATTGTGACATGTAAAGTTTTACCCAAGCAGGTGATTTCCCCTCTTTATTAAAAGTCATACTATTACTGTTTTTTTAACTGCCTTTCTAGTCATGCATGTCAACGACTTTAGCATAGAATGCATCATGGCCGTTGGCACAAATTCACTGTATTTATGATCGAATGTTGCTATTGTAAATGAGAGTTGCTGTTTATTAACAGCACATAAGTACATGGTTGACTGGACAAGCAATCTGCTGAACTCATCAGAATATCAGGCATATCATCAAGCTCGATTAAACAATCTAGACCTCAAAATTAGATACAAATTACAAGGCGTGTGTAATTGACTAGTTTGGTGGAATGCCATTTGGAGATATTGACCCTTGGTTGGTATAAGATGCCAAAATGTTTATCTCTCACTTGGTCTTATGTCTTTATGTTTATATGGAGGCCCCTCGTTGGAGTTTTCCTAAAAGCTCATACATTGGAATGCTGTACCACTATAGAGTTATTTGTGGTTGTTTACAAAGTTTTCAAGTGTAAAATTGAACTCCCCTCTCCCATGATAATAAAAAAGCAGAAGTGTGTCATACGAGGAAAATACCCACAAGGTTTTACTTCCTTGTCACTTTTCTTTCTTTGGTACACAAGTTGTTTATTTCTTTTCTAAGTCCTATATACTGTGGAACTAATCACATTTACCTCATGTAACAGCAAGCTTTCATAGACAGTGAAGCTAAATAAATATCATCAAATATACAGTGGGGAGAACATTTATTTGATACACTGCCGATTTTGCAGGTTTTCCTACTTACAAAGCATGTAGAGGTCTGTAATTTTTATCATAGGTACACTTCAACTGTGAGAGACGGAATCTAAAACAAAAATCCAGAAAATCACATTGTTTGGTTTTTAAATAATTAATTTGCATTTTATTGCATGACATAAGTATTTGATACAACAGAAAAGCAGAACTTAATATTTGGTACAGAAACCTTTGTTTGCAATTACAGAGATCATACGTTTCCTGTAGTTCTTGACCAGGTTTGCACACACTGCAGCAGGGATTTTGGCCCACTCCTCCATCCAGATCCTTCAGGTTTCGGGGCTGTCGCTGGGCAATACGGACTTTCAGCTCCCTCCAAAGATTTTCTATTGTGTTCAGGTCTGGAGACTGGCTAGGCCACTCCAGGACCTTGAGATGCTTCTTACGGGGCCACTCCTTAGTTGCCCTGGCTGTGTGTTTCGGGTCGTTGTCATGCTGGAAGACCCAGCCACGACCCATCTTCAATGCTCTTACTGAGGGAAGGAGGTTGTTGGCCAAGATCTCGCGATACATGGCCCCATCCATCCTCCCCTCAATACGGTGCAGTCGTCCTGTCCCCTTTGCAGAAAAGCATCCCCAAAGAATGATGTTTTCACCTCCATGCTTCACGGTTGGGATGGTGTTCTTGGGGTTGTACTCATCCTTCTTCTTCCTCCAAACACGGCGAGTGGAGTTTAGACCAAAAAGCTCTATTTTTGTCTCATCAGACCACATGACCTTCTCCCATTCCTCCTCTGGATCATCCAGATGGTCATTGGCAAACTTCAGACAGGCCTGGACATGCTCTGGCTTGAGCAGAGGGACCTTGCGTGCGCTGCAGGATTTTAATCCATGACGGCGTAGTGTGTTACTAATGGTTTTCTTTGAGACTGTGGTCCCAGCTCTCTTCAGGTCATTGACCAGGTCCTGCCGTGTAGTTCTGGGCTGATCCCTCACCTTCCTCATGATCATTGATGCCCCACGAGGTGAGATCTTGCATGGTGCCCCAGACCGAGGGAGATTGACCGTCATCTTGAACTTCTTCCATTTTCTAATAATTGCGCCAACAGTTGTTGCCTTCTCACCAAGCTGCTTGCCTATTGTCATGTAGCCCATCCCAGCCTTGTGCAGGTCTACAATTTTATCCCTGATGTCCTTACACAGCTCTCTGGTCTTGGCCATTGTGGAGAGGTTGGAGTCTGTTTGATTGAGTGTGTGGGCAGGTGTCTTTTATACAGGTAACGAGTTCAAACAGGTGCAGTTAATACAGGTAATGAGTGGAGAACAGGAGGGCTTCTTAAAGAAAAACTAACAGGTCTGTGAGAGCCGTAATTCTTACTGGTTGGTAGGTGATCAAATACTTATGTCATGCAATAAAATGCTAATTAATTATTTAAAAATCATACAATGTGATTTTCTGGATTTTTGTTTTAGATTCCGTCTCTCACAGTTGAAGTGTACCTATGATAAAAATTACAGACCTCTACATGCTTTGTAAGTAGGAAAACCTGCAAAATCGGCAGTGTATCAAATACTTGTTCTCCCCACTGTATACCTGCATATCTAAACCCTCGGAGAGTGGGGTCACAGCCAGGGTCAGCCATTATTAATGATACTGGCCCATGTTGACTCCAATGCTTCACACAGTTGTGTCAAGTTGTCTGGATGTCCTTTGGGTGGTGGACCATTCTTGATACACACAGAAAACTGTTGAGCGTGAAAAACCCAGCAGTATTGCAGTTCTCAAACTGATGCGCTTGGCACCTACTACCATACCCCATTCAAAGGCACTTCAATATTTTCTGTTTCCCATTCACCCTCTGAATGGCACACATAAACAATCCATGTCTCAATTGTCTCAAGGCTTAAAAATCCTTCTTTAACCTGTTGTCAGGCTCTGGCCATAGAGAAGCCTATTTGCTTCTCTATGTAACCATGGTCAGAGTCTGACAGGTCTTTTCTTTCTGCTTCTGGTGGTGGTTTGTGTGGGATCCCTAATTAGAGGCAGCTGTTGCGCATCGTCTCTAATTAGGGATCCTACATAGGTTTGTAGATTTTCACACGGGGTTGTGGGTCGTTGTCGTTATATGTCGCAGTCACGGTGAAAGTAAGTGTGCTTTTGTTATGTCCGTTCAGTTCGTGTTTGTTTTTGTGAACGTGACGTTTTGTCTATAGTGGTTGTTTTCGGTGTTGTTAGTTCGTCATTTGTTGTGTTGATTTACATAGTATAAAAATACAAATAAATAAATGTCGAACTACTATCCCTGCGCTGCGTCTTGGTCCATGTATGCACCCTCACGTGACACCTGTCTCCTCCCCTTCATATACACTGTTTGAAGTGGATTTAACACACACACACACACACACACACACACACACACACACACACACACACACACACACACACACACACACACACACACACACACACACACACACACACACACACTCATCACACACAGTCCCTAAGTCCCAGAGGACTCAGAGCAAGACAGACAGTTTCTCTGGTGTTTTCCACGGGAGGCTTTGCATAGTATGACGGTTGGTGAAAGAGACTACTTCACACTCAAATAAATACACAAAGAGCCAGTGATTCAAAGAGGGAAAATTCGTTTTTTAAAAGCAGAAGAAAATAAGCTGTTTGTCGAATAAGCTTAAAAAGAGAAAGACAATTCCCTGCCACATCACTCAGAAAACAAGGCTACAACAAAGCAGAATTCCTAGTAAAATTAAATAAAATCCACAGTAACAGTTATTATAGAAAACAAAATCAAAACAATAGTAAGGTGATGGATTATCTGTAGAGAGACTAGAAGCCATTACACACTGCATGCAGCTACAGCAGTTCCCCCTGCCTGCCTTTGACCCCCAGATCAGCACAACACGGATTTTATCTCTATGAGTTTGTGGACTAAACCAGGGAACTGCAGCATCCTAAATAAGAAACAAGCAGATCGATAAAAGCACAAATATAAACCCTACCAATAATAATAATAATAATAATAAAGAGGCTTTAGAGAGTATAAAAGCAACCAGGTGATAGTAGATGAGTAGAAACGCCAGGTGGGCATACATACAGTACATACATACAGTACATACATACATACATACATACATACATACATACATACATACATACATACATACATACATACATACATACATACATACATACATACATACATACATACATACATACATACATACATACATACATACATACATACAGTCATGTGAAAAAGTAAGTACACCCCCTAGAAAGTTCTCTTTTATTTGACATATTTGGACAGATGGATATGTAATCTTCACTTCAACACTATTGACAGATAAAAGTTACCCAAATTAACAAATCACACACAAAAAAAACAACTTTGAAAATGTTATGCAATTCAAATAAACAAAAATGCCTTTTCCTTATGGGGAAAAAGTAGGTACACCCCTACCTTTACCATCACATAAAATGGCTAAAATTAGAATTAGGTACCAAAACAAGTGCAAATGATTAGAAAACATTAGAGAGAATGTTTTCTAATCAGCCTTCCATAAAGATTAGAAAATTGGTATGGTTTGGTCTTAACCATATGGGTGTCTGGTAACACATCATTCAAAGATCAAAATACCTTCCCGAGGCCCTCAGAAGAAAGATTATTGATGGCCATGTGTCTGGGAGCGGTTACAAATCCATTTCCAAGCAATTTGAAGAATATAATTCAATTTCCAAGCAATTTGAAGTACATCATTCCACTGTCTGACGAAAATTCCAGACCACTGGCAAACTACCTAAGACAGGTCGTCAAACCAAAGTCAGCCAAAGCTGACCGAAAGATGCTCATTGAAGTCTCTAAGAACCCCAGGGTAACATCAAGAATAATAATAATATCAAGACAAAAATAATATCAAGACACAACTGACTTTACCCAGGTGTTGTCTGGCAAAAGTCAGTTGTGTCTTGATATAATTCTTTGAGAGCAGAGGCTACTTCCTTCCTGACCTCCCATGAAGGCCAAGTTTGTGCAGTCTCTTTCTGACAGTGTACCCATGCACTTCGACATTGATTGTGGCAAGAGAGGCCTGTAGATCCCTTGATGTTACCCTGGCGTTCTTAGAGACTTCTATGAGCATATTTTGGTCAGCTCTTGGGCTGACTTTGGTGGTACGACCTGTCCTAGGTAGTTTGCCAGTGGTCTGGAATTTTCATTGGACAGTGGAATGATGTACTTTGAATTGCTTGGAAATGGAATGATGTACTTCGAATTGCTTGGAAATAGATTTGTAACCCCTCCCAGACTCATGGGCATCAATAATCTTTCTTCTGAGGGCCTCGGGTAGGTCTTTTGATCTTTTGTTACTACACACCCATATAGTTAAGTCCAAAACAGACCAATTTTCATATCTTTATGGAAGGCTGGACCCTCCTAAGTTTCTCTCTAATGTTTTCTAATCATTTGCACTTGTTTTGGTACCCCTAATTCTAATTTTAGCAATTTTATGTGATGGTAAAGGTAGGGGTGTACTAACTTTTTCCCCATAAGGAAAAAGCATTTCTGTTTATTTGAATTGCATAAAAGTTGTTTTTGTGTGTGTGTTATTTGTTAAATTGGGTAACCTTTATCTGTCAATAGTGTTGAAGTGAAGATTACATATTCATTTGTCCAAATATGTCAAATAAAAGAGAACTTTCCAGGGGGTGTACTTACTTTAAACACATGACTGTACATACAGTACATACATAGATAGCTAGTAAAGTACAGAGATATTCTGAATGACCAGGCATCTTCACTGACCTGAAACGAATAAGCAGGTGTGTAAACATTCGCCTCTGCTGTGGCCACAACCAGGAATTAGCTCTATAAATACTGCACCATGCTAAAGGGGGACATGGGGTCGTCACATATCCCAAAGCCAGCCCTGCACACATACGCTCATCCCTTATCGTCATGTGATATAGCCATCAAGAGCAACAGCCGATACTATACTGTTAGAACAGGTGAGAGAGTAAAAAGGTGTGATCACAAATGAGGCAGGCAAGAGTGCCAACTGTGTCTGTGTCTGTAACGTGTGTGGAGATGTGTGTGTTTGTGAGTATTGGAAGGGTGGCATTTCATGCAGAAACTTTGCATTGGCAGTATTTGAGGTTGTATCGTCAAGGGAACATGCTTATCACACTGGAGACCAGGCTTTCAAATCAAACAGTCTCTTATCGAGGGATTGAAGTCTGAAATCCTCATTCCCCTCCCCATGCAGAACCCCCCCACACTTCCCCACCCAGGCCCTCCTAACTACTTTCCTCTTATCTAATCATATCAGGTATTTTTCACTGATCAGCTCTGCCAAAACAACCTGCCAACCAACTGCCACTGAAACATGAGATGCCTGTAAGTGGTGGCCCCAAAAACATCCCTTTTCAGTCAAAGATGTTGGTTTTCATACAACTCCTCCATTATAAATGTAAAGTATTAAATGCAGGTGTTTAAACTCCCTACAAAGGTGGTACAGTGACCATATAAACCTTTAGAAAGAGTTAGAAAAAAATACACTTTTGCTGAGGTTCCTTAAATTGAGGATAGGGTAAGAGAGGAACTAACACCAACAGAGAGACACAGAGGGCCATAGAAAGCCAGGCTACACTCTATATTCCATGAGTCAAGAGAAGTCTCATGTTGCCGTTTTTTTTATCATAGAAATAAAGAAAAAGATTCAACACTTCCGAGCTCAAAATGTAAAAACATAAAAAGGTCAGACATAAATGAGGCTTAAAAACAAAATATTCTCTAAATACAGGAAATGATTTATAGTAAATCAATCATTGGGACTCCATCATCAGGGAGCTGATAGTCCACTAGGACCAGAGGTGATAAAGTACGGTAGCTGCGTGAGTCAAACTGAAACTGTGTGTGTGTGTGTGTGTGAGTCTTTGGCTCAGTCTCTCAGGTCCACATTAGGCCCAGTCCAGACCTCTGACACACACAACAACGACTCTTATCTCTCTCCACCTGGTTCTCTTTGGATCACATGACTCCTCTGCATCTGCTCTTGTCTTTCTTCCTCTTTACATCCATCCATTTATTTTCTTTGTCAAGCTCTGTCTTTCTCAGGCCTGAGTCCCTTTCGTTCTCTCTTTCTCTCTTCCCTCCCCATTATTTGTCTTTCTCCATGGCAGTAAAAAGGGTGTGGGCCTAAGGTTCCTCCTCTCCCGTGGACACAGCCAGACGCATGGCCACAGACAGATGGTCAGTGAGGCCAGCTAGCTGGGTGATGAAGCTGAACTCTTCAATGTCCTGCAGGTGGCGACAGAGAGAATGTTCATGACATCATCATAATAGTTTCATTATACAACATTATGGGATTACAGATTCATTTTATAAAGTCAGCATAATACTAGATTAAAACACAGTGTATTTTAAGTCATAATCTTCTGTACCACTGTGCAGATTGTCCTTCAAAATATAGTGATTTTGAAAATGTATGGCGACCAGAATTCCTGCCATTGCTAAGTTTAATCACAAGGGGGCAGTTCAGTGCAACGATTGATAATGAGAAAAACTACAGATATTAAACGAGATGTTGTCCTGCACAGATTTGCAATCTATGCAAATAAAGTAATTTGGTTTTCTAATCCTCTTTGATGAAAACATTGCCCTAACCATAAGCCTCCTTTCCCAGTTTGTTTGATCTGGTCTTGTTCGGCTCTTGGCTCAGTCTCCTGCCTTCGCATGTTTTTTACGTCACAACCTGCTTGGTATCTAGAGGGTATTTAGCCAGGGTTTCCATAGTTAGTAAGTAACATACCACTTTCCATTCCTGCTGCACCTCCTCTCTGTAAAGGATGTAGTCAATCCTCCTCCCATTGCCTTTCAGGGGGATTTTTCTGCCCTTCTGATTAGGACATTGGTTTTTATTGGTGGGGAACACCAAGTATTCCTTCCTCCCCTCCTCATTCTCCATCACTCTGTCAACCAAAACAACCAATAAACAACTTTTAAATACCATAACATTTCAACAGACATTAATATGTGTCAATGTATTGTCTGTCTGTGTGTGTGTGTGTGTTGATATTCGTTGTTTTACTTACTTTTGTAAACTCTCTGGTGAGCTGACCTCCTCGTCATAAAGCCCGCTGGTGTCCAGTAGTGTACCTGTTAAAACGCACACACCTGGGTTAGAGGACAGCTGACAGTGAGGCATGAGTTCATCTGACCAATTGCGCAATCTGATCATGGCTGTCAGCTCATAAGAATCTATAGTTCTGAAGCCTGTTTTCTCTATAATTTGTTGAAAACTCAACAATGACACAAATGAATGAACAGAAGTTAGAAATTTTCAGTATCTTCCTCCTCTGTGACATAACAGATCTCTAATAACCTTAAATTCCCGGACCTCTACAATTTTCAATTAGCAATCAAATGTGCAGTATCAGTAATGAGGAGCTCTAAGGAACTACTCTTAGGCTAATGGAGTCTCCCACATGGAGGAGTCAGTGAGACAATGTTTATGAGCAGTAGAAGAGAAGGAGAACATGGTGTCTCACAGTGATTAACATATGGTGCCTCCAGAAAGTATTCATACACCTTGACTTATTTCACATTTTGTTGTGTTAAAGCCTGAATTCAAAATTGATAAAATAAAAAAATGTCTCTCACCTATCTACGAACAGTACCCCATAATGACAAAATGTAAATACGTTTTTAGACCTTTTTGCAAGTTAATTGAACATTCCAAATTGAGATCAGGTGCATCCAATTTCCATTGATCATCCTTGAGATGTCACTACAACTTGGTTGGAGTCCACCTGTGGCCAATTCAATTGTCTGGACATAATTTAGGAAGAAATACACATGTCTACAGTGCCTTCAGAATGTATTCACATCCCTTTACCTTCGCCAAATTTTATTGTGTTACAGCCTGAATTTAAAATTGAATTAATTGAGATTTTGTGTCACTGATTTACACACAATACTCCATAATGTCAAAGTGGAATTTTGTTTGTAGAAAAACTTTAATTAATTAAAAAATGTCTTGAGTCAATAAGTATTCATGGCAAGCCTAAATACGTTCAGTAGTAAAAATGTGCTAAACAAAGCACATTTTCAAGCATAATAAGTTGCATCGACTCCTTCCGTGTTCAATAATAATGGTCAACATTATTTGTTTTATGACTACCCCATCTCTGTACCCCACACATACAGTACAATTATTTGTAAGGTCCATCAATCGAGTTGTGAATTTCAAGCACAGATTAAACCACAAAAACCAGGGAGGTCACCGATTGGTAGATTTGTAAAAAAAAGGCTTTGGATGGTGTATCAATATACCCAGTCACTACAAAAATACAGGCGTCCTTCCTAACTTAGTTGCTGGAGAGGAAGGAAACTGCACAGGGATTTCACCATGAGGCCAATGGTGAGTTTTTAAACAGTTACAGAGCTGTGATTACAGGCTGTGATAGGAGAAAACTGAGTATGGATCAACAACATTGTAGTTACTCCAAAATACTAACCTAAATTACAGAGTGAAAAGAAGGAAGCCTGTACAGAATACAAATATTCCAAAACATGCATCCTGTTTGCAACAAGGCATGTACGTAATACTGCAAAAAAATTGGCAAAGAAATTAACTTTCTGTCCTGAATACAAAGTGTTGTTTGGGGCAAATCCAACACAACACATCACTGAGTACCACTCTCCATATTTTCAAGCATGGTGTTGGCTGCATCATGTTATGGGTATGCTTGTCATTGGCAAGGATAAGGGAGATTTTGTTAGGATAAAAAGAAATGGAATAGAGCTAAGTACAGGCAAAATCCTAGAGGAAATCCTGGTTCAGTCTGCTTTCCAACACTGGGAGACGAATTCACCTTTCAGCTGGACAATAACCTAAAACACAAGGCCGAATCTACACTGGAGTTGCTTACCAAGACGACGCTGAATGTTCTTGAGTGGCCTAGTTACAAAGGTGCTTCAACAAAGTATTTACTCCGTAGAAGCGATGTGAATACTTAGGTGAATGAGATATTTCTGTACTTAATTTTCAATAAAATAGCAAAGATTTTCTAAATACGTGTTTTCACATGTCATTATGGGCTAAAATCTATTTAATTAATTGTTAATTTACTTAGGCTGCAGCATAACAAAATGTGGAATAAGTCAAGGGGTATGAAAACCTTCAGAAGGCACCCACCCATAAGGTCCAACAGGTGACAGTGCATGTCAGAACAGAACTATACCATGAAGTCCAAAGAACTGTCAGTAGATCTCTGAGATTGAATTGTGATGAGGCATATATCTGGGGAAGGGTGTAAAACAATTTCTAAAGTGTTGAAAGTTTCCAAGAGCACAGTGGTATCCATCGTTGCTAAATTAAAAAAATATGGAACTACCCAGACTCTGCCTAGAGCTGGCCGTCTGACCAAACTGAGCAACCGGGAAAGAAAGACCTTGGTCAGGGAGGTGACCAAGAACCCAATGACCACTCTGACAGAACTACATAGGTCCATAGATTCTATGGTCTGATGAGACAAAAATGTAACTATTTGGCCTGAATGCAAAGCACTATGTCTGGAGAAAACCAAGCACATCTCATCACCCGTCTTAAAACCATCCCTACCGTGAAGCATCATGCTATTGAGATGCTTTTCAGTTGCAGGGACTGGGAGACTGATAAGGATAGAAGGATGAATGGAGCCAAGCACAAGACAAATCCTTGATGAGTGTGAGGACAGACGCTTGGAGACGAGAAGCAAGTACAGGGCGTGAACATTTAATGAAAAAACACACAGGAACAAAACACTGACAGCGTCTGGACAACGGAAACGAAACAACATTAATGCAGACACTGGGATCAAACTGAGGAACAGACAGAGATAGGGGACGTAATAAAGCAGTGATGAAGTCCAGGTGAGTCTAATGAAGCGCTGATGCGCGTAACTATGGTGACAGGTGTGCGTAATGTTGGGCAGCCTGTCGCCCTCGAGGGCCAGGGAGGGGCAGCAGGAGCAGGCGTGACAATGAGATCCTGCTTTAGAGAGCAAACGACCTTAGACTGGGGGTGAATATTTACGTTCCAACAGGACCCCAAGCATACAGCCTAAGCAATGCTGGAATGGCTTCAGAGCAAGAACGTGAAAGTCCTTGAGTGGCCCAGCCAAAGCCCAGACTTGAATCCCATTGAAAATCAATGGAAGATTCCTGTTCACCGCCGCTTACCATCTAATTTAACAGAGCTTGAGAAAATCTACAAGGAATAATAATAAAATCCCCAAATCCAGATGTGCAAAGCTGATACAGACATACCCAAGATGACTCAAAGCTGTAATCACCGCCTACTAAGTATTGACTCAGGGGTGTGAATACTTATGTAAATGAGATATTTCTGTATTTCACTTTCAATACATTTGCTAAAATGACAAAAAACATAAACATTTTACTTTGTCATTATGGGGTATTGTGTGTAGGTGGGTTAGAAAAATAATTGATTTAATCCATATTGAAGGCTGTAACACAAAATAAATTGAAATAAGTGAAGGGGTGTGAATACTTTCTGAAGGCACTATAACTGCTATATAGCTAGCTACACATTGTCTCTAGTGCACAATAAACTTGGATTGCTTGAGTATATGCCAACATCCATTCCACCATCTCTCACAGCACATAGCACTTGCTAAACATCACTGTGTGTCCTAGAAAATGTTCCCTCTCCTTTAGATTCGGTTCCAGATCATAACTCTACAGGTTTATGCCAGTATCCATTGCACTTATTTTGGTCTGCACAGTGTGCCCAGATTGGCTGATATAGGAAATCAAGCTTTTTCTAAAGAGACAAAGTCTAGTTCCTTGACACGAGCACACCCACTCCTTCCAGTACCAGCCCAAACTCCTATCCACTCACCCAGAGCCCATGGCTTGTCCTCCCCTGGCCCCAGGCGACACGGGTCCTTGTACTGGGTAAAGAGGGCATGTTGCTGCTCCAGTTTATCCTCTGAAATTGAGGGGTACAATGAGAAACAATGAGGGGCTTGTCTGTCTAGATCCACAAGTCATTGGTCCAGATACATGGAATTATATCTACAACACCAACACATACCATTTCTACAGGATGTCAGAACAGAAGCTTTTCACACAGTCAGACAGCTAGCTACCTGAGGAGCAGTTGTCGAAATTGAGGTCGCCGAGGACAATATCGAAGGCCACCTGGTCCTCCAGACCCTTCTCCTCCGAGGGGCGGGATGTCGTCTTGCGGAACTCCGCCCCCCAAGCCAAGAGCAGATCCAACTGCTCACAACGCACAGCTGCGTCTCCTGAGGGACAAAGAGAGGGAGAGAGAGAGAAAGAGAGAAAGAGAGAGAGGGGGGGAGGGGTGGAAATAAAACAATTGAGTGGCTTAGCTTTGGATGAGATTTTGACTGCAACATAAGGAAAGAGGGAGAAAAAAATACAGTGTGTACTCAAACAGTATTTACAGCAAACTGCATAATGGTCAGTATGGGCTGCTGGCTGCGTAATGGGGAGGCTGTGGCCAGCGAGGACGACCATGCTACTAAACATATCTGTGTGGGGGAAGAGCAGGGATGGTCAGGAACCCTGGATGACGTCTATTCAATGCTGATCATTTATGATTCAACAAGACAATGCAAACATAGGTTATAAATATAGACATTAATATAGACAGTTATACTGTAAAATCGTTGCCTCTGCACAAAGCAGCAAAGGCCAAAATAAGTACACACACACACATACAGTACACAGAACAAGCAGTAAGAAGGGAAATTGGGCCGTGGAAAAACGAGCAGTGATAAAAACGTGCCCCTTTGCAAAGATGTGTCGTATACTGTAGTGTACAGCATCACCCAGAACATAATAAAGCCTCTCTTGTACTTGTACTTAATTTGTCTTTAAAAATAGCCCTAGTTCTATAATTAGCCGAGTGAGAAGACTCTAAGAGGCATGGGAGGCTCCAGAAATAGCAGGGAGATCTGTCTTGGTAAAAAATTAGGTCCAGAGACCAGAGGCTTTAAATAGGCCTGACATTTAAAACAGCTTGAGCCCGTCGCCATGGGAACAGAGGATGTGTGCGGGTTTGATGCATCCATTAATCTTATACTCCGA
Organism: Thymallus thymallus; assembly: GCA_023634145.1. Classification (NCBI taxonomy): domain Eukaryota; kingdom Metazoa; phylum Chordata; class Actinopteri; order Salmoniformes; family Salmonidae; genus Thymallus; species Thymallus thymallus. The sequence goes on along the minus strand of CM042414.1, from coordinate 15,327,236 downwards.
GGTAAGCAGACTAGGCTACTACACACTACCCACCTTACACCATCAACCTACGACAGTTGTGTTCACACACTCACCTGTACAGGTACAATCACTCTCAAACCCTCTTTTTTAATTCCTAATCCTATTTCTATCTGATATTCACATAAGACCACAGACGCAGAAAAGACCCATTCAGACACTAGGGAGAAGTGTTATGGCTGGGATCCAATTAAAAAAGCAGCTCAAAATGTATTGGTTTGTTAATGTGTATTGTTCTATCTCAACTTACCTTCAATGGCATGCAGATGAGTGCAGGTGAGATATCCCACAACTCTCTGCTCCTGATGGGAGGTGCCTACCTGCACCTGTAGAGAATAGGGAGAGACAAAGAGGAAGTTAAATATCTCTGTCAACAAGTTGACCAGAATATTGAATTAGAAAGCATTTAATACTGCATTTACACCACATAATATCACATATCACCTTCTCTGTCATTGGCCCAATCCCAAAACTCTCATTCTCCATCTGTCTCCCCTCCCTCCCTCTCGTCTCCCCTCCCTCCCTCTCGCCTCCCCTCTTCAACACTCTTTTCTTTGACATTGTCCCTCTTTGAAAACCCCTCAGTGGAGCCAGACTGCGCGTCACTGTCTTGATTTACAGCCTTGAATTAGCCATGATGAGCCTGGAATGAATGGTTTTTACTGCAGATTACACTGGGTCTGTGAGCCTGGGCCGAACATGGATACTGAATGGATAGACTGTAAGGGTGTGGGTGGACTACAGAAAAAGTATTTCCAAAGACCTTTATGAGGAGATCTCTGAATAGGTCTACTCTGTGATCAGGGCTATTGTAGGTTAGATTTGATTACAGTGTATTCAAGTTCTCTGTTCAGTCACTGTGAGGTCATCCAATCACTGAATTGCAGTCTTGGCTTGGTCTCACCATCAAGGCACTCACGGTAAATGCTGAGGACCAATAAAGCATTAGGCCACTTAGCTAGACTTTAATATGAAATGCAAGCTTTACATTTTAGACTAAAACATAATAAATTCAGTGACATTTCCCCACACAGAGATTTGCAGCATTAATTCAATTAAGAAGCAGTAACCTCTATATCCAGCCATAACCTGTCCACTTGGCCTGACACACTGTACTGTCCCTGACCCAGACTTAGACAGTCTGTAGAGCTGGAGCTGCTGCCTCCCCAACTGTACTGTCCCTGACCCAGACTTAGACAGTCTGTAGAGCTGGAGCTGCTGCCTCCCCAACTGTACTGTCCCTGACCCAGACTTAGACAGTCTGTAGAGCTGGAGCTGCTGCCTCCCCAACTGTACTGTCCCTGACCCAGACTTAGACAGTCTGTAGAGCTGGAGCTGCTGCCTCCCCAACTGTACTGTCCCTCACCCAGACTTAGACAGTCTGTAGAGCTGGAGCTGCTGCCTCCCCAACTCTCTCACTCTTGTTCCTGTTCCCCATTCTCTCTCTATCTCTGTCTTTCAACTTCTCTCTCTTTCTCTGCCTGTGTCCCTGTGTATGAATATTTCAGAGGCTTATCCATGCTTGGGTAGGTGTGCACTCCGAAACTGACAACAGGCCTAAAGGGAATCGGGGGTATGTGTGTCTAGGGTCGCTTGTGTGTGTGTGTGTGTGTGTGTGTGTGTGTGTGTGTGTGGGTGTGTGTGTGTATACAGTATGTGTATGCATGAGTGCGTGTCTGTGCTCTTACATGTGTGTGCACGTGGGTGTGTCGCTGTGTGTTTGTTTTTTGCGTAGGCTGTGTGAGAAAATAAATACATGATAGTGATGATTATGATCATTGGAACTGACTAATCTAGTAGCAGGGTAAAAGGTCCATGTTATCTCAAAGGACTAGATATCCAAGACCTCTAATGTACACCATTACTGTGTCTAGTGCTTAAATAGGCTTTCACATCGACACAGGCAAAGCCCTTTATCCCCAAGAAGGAAGGTGATTTACGCTACCGTTCAAAAGTTTCGGGTCACTTAGAAATGTCCTTGTTTTTGAAAGAAAAGCACATTTTTTGGTTCATTAAAATAACATAAAATTCATCAGAAATACAGTGTAGACGTTGTTAATGTTGTAAATGACTATTGTAGCTGGAAACGGCTGATTTTTAATGGAACATCTACATAGGCGTACAGAGGCCAATTATCAGCAACCATCACTCCTGCGTTCCAATGGCACGTTGTGTTAGCTAATCCAAGTTTATCATTTTAAAAGGCTAATTGATCATTAGAAAACCCTTTTGCAATTATGTTAGCACAGCTGAAAACTGTTGTGCTGATTAAAGAAGCAATAAAACTGGCCTTCTTTAGACCAGTTGAGTATCTGGAGCATCAGCATTTGTGGGTTCGATTACAGGCTCAAAATAGCCAGAAAAAAAAAAAATATTCTGAAACTCGTCAGTCTATTCTTGTTCTGAGAAATGAAGGCTATTCCATGCGAGAAATTGCCAAGAAACTGAAGATCTCGTACAACGCTGTGTACTACTCCCTTCACAGAATAGAAAGAGGAGTGGGAGGCCCCAGTGCACAACTGAGCAAGAGGACAAGTACATTAGAGTGTCTAGTTTGAGAAACAGACGCCTCACAAGTCCTCAACTGGCAGCTTCATTAAATAGTACCAGCAAAACACCAGTCTCAACGTCAACAGTGAAGAGGCGACTCCGGGATGCTGGCCTTCTAGGCAGAGTTGCAAAGAAAAAGCCATATCGCAGATTGGCCAATAAAAAGAAGTGTGCGTAAAAGAACACAGACACTGGACAGATGAAGATTGGAAAAAAGTGTTATGGACAGACTAATCTAAATTCGAGGTGTTCGGATCACAAAGAAGAGCATTCGTGAGACGCAGACCAAATGAAAAGATTCTGGAAGAGTGCTTGACGCCATCTGTCAAGCATGGTGGAGGAAATGTGATGGTCTGGGGGAGTTTTGGTGGTGGTAACGTGGGAGATTTGTACAGGGTAAAAGGGATCTTGAAGAAGGAAGGCTATCACTCCATTTTACATCGCCATGCCATACCCTGTGGATGGCGCTAAATTGGAGCCAATTTCCTCCTGCAACAGGACAATGACCCAAAGCACAGCTCCAAACTATGCAAGAACTATTTAGGGAAGAAGCAGTCAGCTGGTATTCTGTCTATAATGGAGTGGGAAGCACAGTAACCGGATCTCAACCTTATTGAGCTGTTGTGGGAGCAGCTTGATTGTATGGTACATAAGAAGTGCCCATCAAGCCAATCCAACTTGTGGGAGGTGCGTCAGGAAGCATGGGTGGAAATCTCTTCAGATTACCTCAACAAATTGACAACTAGAGGTCTGCAAGGCTGTAATTGCTGCAAATGGAGGATTATTTGACGAAGGTTTGAAGGACAAAATTATTATTTCAATAAAAAAATCATTATTTATAACCTTGTCAACTTCTTGACTATATTTCCTTTTCATTTTGCAACTAATTTAATGTATGTTTTCATGGAAAACAAGGACATTTCTAAGTGACCCCAAACTTTTGAACGGTAGTGTATATCAACAAATGGAGTTGACCTCAGCACTGAGAGGAGAAGCTATGGGTTTATTTATTTAATTGATTTCCATTTGATTTGTACTTTGAGTGGGCCTGGCCCTGTTTTGAGGTTTCCTCTGTAATGTATTCAAACCACACACAAACATGCACACACACAGCACACACACGCACACACACACTCTCCTCCTTCACCTTCGTCCTTTGTGGTTTTAAATAATAATTAGAGGGATAAATGTTTAGACTGAAATAATTTAATTACTGGGTTGCTCACTCTTCAGGGAGACATTTTTAATTAATTTTCTAACTCTACATACCCTCATCCCTCCCTCCCTCCCTCCTTTTGCCTCCAGAGCTCATGTCTTTGTAATGTCTGAGTCTGTCACTTTGTATTGCAAGTGAAATCTGACACTTTCACTTCATGTAGGTCTGCTTACACCGTAGACTGTTAGAGGAAATGACCATGTAATATTTATTTGGACTCCCAAGCTTGGAAAGAAAGATCCCTGGGATATACCGTTGACAAAAAAAGTAAACAAAACGTCATTTTGTGTTGATGTCCTGCAGTAGCTATCTTGCTAAATCGTCCCTTTCAGAAGCCATGGATGGAAATAGGGTTTTGGATGTGGTTTTAATTGAATTCTCTGTACAGTGATTATGGCGGCGATTCTGATCGAATCATATTTTAATATGTTGTGCCACTGGCCTGAGACGATTGAAGTTCAATATAAAGCCCTTTTAGGCTCATGTTAACTAGCTAGCTAACTTAGCTGATTCATTGTTGCCCATGCGCAAAAGTTCGGCTAGAAAGCATTTTAGCTAGGTAGCCTATGACAACAAAAACTAAAAACATACTGTAAGACAGAGACAGAGAGAGAAGGATGGCTTTGGCGTTCAACTAGTAGGGTGAGTAAAACATTTTTTTTTTTACTTGCGCACGCACACACACACACAGAAATCAGTATCATGGACAGCCACAAGATATCATTAAGTTTGTTTTCAGTGTATTAAACTAAGCATAATAGCCTTGTTGATTTGATGATGTTTAAATGTTTAAGTTTAAATGGTGCTCCTGTAGTCTTTGTGCTGACTAGCAGGTAACTCTGTGGTTCTAAATCAGTAGTTGTTTAGTAAACTGTCGAAAACATTAACTTACTTGACCATGCTGCACTCAACTCTGTCATCGTGAAGTGCTTTGAGAGACTAGTCAAGGATCATATCACCTTTACCTTACCTGACACCCTAGACCCACTTCAATTTGCTTACAGCCCCAATAGATCCCCAGACGATGCAATCGCCATCGCACTGCACACTGCCCTATCCCATCTGGACAAGAAGAATACCTATGGAAGAATGCATTGACTGTAGCTCAGCATTCAACACCATAGTACCCTCCAAGCTCATCATTAAGCATGAGGCCCTGGGTCTGAACCCCGCCCTGTGCAACTGGGTCCTGGAATTCCTGACGGGCCCGCACCCAGGTGCTGAAGGTTGGAAATAACACCTCCACTTCGCTGATCCTCAACACTGGGTCCCCACAAGGGTACATGCCTCCAACTCAATCATCAAGTTTGCAGACGACACAACAGTAGTAGGCCTGATTGCCAACAATCATGAGACAGCCTAAAGGGAGGAGGTGAGGGCCCTGGGAGTGTGGTGCAGGAAAATAACCTCTCACTCAACGTCAACAAAACAAAGGAGCTGATCGTGGACTTCAGGAAACAGCAGAGGGAGCACCCCCCTATCCACATCAACAGGACCGCCGTGGAGAAGGTGAAAAGCTTCAAGTTCCTCGGCGTACACATCACTGACAAACTGGAATGGTCCACCCACACAGACAGTGTGGTGAAGAATAGCGCTTCTTCAACCTCAGGAGGCTGAAGAAATTTGGCTTGGCACCTAAAACCCTCACAAACCTTTACAGATGCACAATTGAGAGTATCCTGTTGGGCTGTATCACCACCTCTCCAGAGGGTGGTGCGGTCAAAGCTGAAACCGAGAGACTAAAAAACAGCTTCTATCTCAAGGCCATCAGACTGTTAAATAGCTATCACTAGCACATTAGATGCAGCTGACCTATATACATAGACTTGAAATCACTGGCCACTTTAATAACGGAACACTAGTCACTTTAATAATGTTTACATATTTTGCATTACTCATCTCATATGTATATACTGTATTCTATTCTATTTTACTGTATCTTAGTCAATGCCGCTCTGACATTGTTCGTTCAAATATTTATATATTCTTACTTCCATTCCTTTACTTTAGATTAGTGTGTAATAATGTGTTTTGTGGACTTCAGCGGACAGATTTTCTGATGAAACAAATGTATGTATAGTTGAATTTATTCCGCTACTGTGTGAATGTTGTCTTTTCGTTGTCACGGCTTACTGTATATCACGCTGGCATATGAACGAAAGGGTTGTAGAGCAAACAACTCAATTATCACAACATAGGTTGTAATATGGATTTTTTACTGGCTTGGCTTGGCTTCCTCAGTGATTTTACCCACGCACCGCTACTGCTGAAGCCTACTAGTCTGTCGGGTCAAGCTGTATTAGTACAGGGTCAGCACTACAGGACCTCTGGAGACAGTGACATGGTGACCTAGAATGACCCAGGGGAGGAGGGAGGGAGGCGTGCTATCTGAAGCAATAGCAAGCAGGGGGAGGTATAAAACATGGTTGTCAGAACTACAAGGTGCCAACAGTATTCAGCAGGCCTGTCAGGCTCCTAGCGTCTTCCAGATCCGCCATCACCTTCAGGCTGAGCTGCTCCAGCAGGACCTGAAGCCCAGCCAGAACCAGGGTTGCATCCCAAATGGCACCCTATTCCCTACATAGCTATCGCTACAGCTCCAGCCACAGGCCAGACACATAGCCCCAGCCAAATATCCTCAGCCCCAGCCACACAGCCTCAGCCCCAGCCACACAGCCTCAGCCCCAGCCCCAGCCCCACAGCCTCAGCCCCAGCCCCACAGCCTCAGCCCCAGCCACACAGCCTCAGCCCCAGCCACACAGCCTCAGCCCCAGCCCCAGCCCCACAGCCTCAGCCCCAGCCCCACAGCCTCAGCCCCAGCCCCACAGCCTCAGCCCCAGCCCCACAGCCTCAGCCCCAGCCCCACAGCCTCAGCCCCAGCCACACAGCCTCAGCCCCAGCCACACAGGTTAGTGATTAATGAACCAAAACCCTGCTACGCCTTCCCTGTCATCACTCTCCATCAATTGAGTCAACACACAGTGCCTCGTCAGTCACCCACAGCACACGGCACAGCGCTGCCACGGCAGCAGACTACCATAGCTCACTGCTGGGAATGGGAGAGACAGGCATTCTATCTAAATTGATGTTTCAATGTATGTTTTAGGAAAAGCTGCGGTCTGTAGTTTTGGAGGAACTCAAAAGCCTGTAATAGAAAACTGTAATAGAAGATTATCCTTAAAAAGGAAGATCAAATAGGCTACAATAAGCCCCTGTTGCCCTGTGATTCAAATGTTGTTCTTGAAACTGTTCTACTGTCACTACAACATACAAAAAGAGACCTCTCTTGTTTTAGAACTTCATAAATACTTTCATGGTATAAAAAGACAGCTCACTCAATTAAAGACATAGATATGGGAATAGCAAAAACTGCTGAAAGAACACCACCCTTTGTACAGAGGGCAGACACATATCTGCAACCCTCAAATGAAAACTAAGGCCTACAGTTTTATTTGAGACTGAATAAAAGGAATAAAAATTCATATTGTTTTTCCTGGTGTCTGCCAGGATTTCAAGAGAGATGTTCAACTTCAAAATCCCCCCAAGCCAAGGGTACAGGGAACTACGCCTAAATAATTCAACTTAGTTTTGTTCACAGAGTTTCTGCGACAGAGTATCTGTCCAACAACAGTGGAAACAGATCCAACACCAAAAAAAGCAGTCAGATGTAAGGATGCAGACTGGAGGACATTTAAGTCCTTCACTAAAAGCCTGGCCCAATAAGAGGCAGTAACATATTGGTAATACTCACCTGGTTGAAAAGTACTAGCCTAATTATTATCATTCCTTCAGCCTTTTACACTTTGACAGTGATTTATGTACAGCACTTGACAATGCTATCATTAGGATAGACAGAGAAAAAAACACCTCACCTTGACAAAGAGGGCTCCTTTGGCTGCGAGGGCGTCTTCCGCTCGCCCGTTGGGGTAGCACTCGTAGTGGGCATCCAGTATGGGATAGCGGCTGGCCAGCATGACGCCGCTGTTCAGGAACTTGAAGCGGGAGCAGCAGCCCTTCCATGCGTAGCGGCCCACATCACTCAGGATGTAGGGGAAGTAGTGGTGCAGCTGCCGCCTCAGCCTGGACGTGGCCCGGTGGTCAAACACTTCCTGCAGACACAGGAAGTCCAGGTTGGCAGGGAAGAAGGCAGAGATCTCGTGGTCGAATCCGTCGTCGCCTTGGCGCCGCTTGCGACCTGTGTGCTTCTTGAGCATGGAGGTGCGGTGGGACAGAGTGTTGTTAGAAGGCACCCCCCCTGTCAGGCTCTCTGCATCACCTTCCCCTTGATGATTCCCTGTCCCGGCCTCTGCGGGGTCTGGCTCTGGGGCACTGATACTGATCTGGACCCCTGAGGTGTGAATGGGGCAGTCTGGGGAGTTCTGGGCCACTGTGGTGTGCACTGGGCAGTCAGAGCTGTTCTGGGCACCAGCAATGTGAAGGGGGCACTCTGGTATGTTCTCTCCACCAGCTACATGGACGGGGCAATCTGAGGAGCCCTGGTCCCCTGTTGAGTGTGTGGGGCAGTCAGCTCCTGCAGTGTGTATGGGGCAGTTTGGACCTGTGGTGTGTATTGGGCAGTCTGCACCTGCAGTGTGTATTGGGCAGTCGGTTAGGGGTTCGGTCTCAGCCTCGACTGTGTTGTCGGGCCGCTGGCCCAGTGAGGATGTGCGTCGGAACCCTGTGACCAGGCTGCTGAACGAGGTGGCGCTGATGGAGGTGTTGGTGGGGGAGTCGATGTAGATCTTGATCTGCGGCCGGCTGGCCCCGTTACGGATGCGCTTGCCCACCTCGCGGGCACGGCGCTGGGTCTCAGACAGGTTGTTGAAGCGTGCCAGGGAGTCTGGCAATAGGCACACGTTGGAACTGCCGAAGCAGAAGCTCCGGCCCTGCGGCCTCCAGTCGGCTAGTGACGCCACACGCCCCTGCTCGGCCTGGGGCTTGTCTGGGCGGCGGTGGGTGTAGAGATAGGGATGGCGGGCCGCCTGCAGGGGAGCCCACAGCAGGAAGCCCAGCAGAGCGAAGGGCAGCGAGACCAGTAGGAGCAGCAGGTAGAGCGGGGTGGACACCAGCACATACAGCGTCACGAAGGAGCAGGGGTCCTGGGAGCGCCGGCGCTTCTCCAGAGAGGTTGCCATGCAGGAGGCCAGCAGGCGGTCCAGCAGCCAGTAGCAGGGGAAGATGAAGCCCCATGACAGGCTGCTGAGGCACCGTAGGAAGGCACTAGAGTAGGGAGAGGTGTGGAGGACCATCTCTTCTCTGGCTCACCTAAAACACTTTACACTAAAACCAATGGGGAAAAAACTAAACTCAAATCTACCCTCCCCCCTGAGTGGAGAAAAATACACTACATGGTTCCCTTCGCTTTCACCAGCAGGCTCTGAAGCTCTTTCTCTGACGACAGGAGGCTCCTTCACCCTCCCCCGACCCTCTTCACAGTTGCCCTCCAATGGAGGAAGGAGGTACTATAGTCTCTGGGTGGAGATCATCTTGACTACCTGCTGTGGTTACAAAGATTCCATGGACATCAGGGTTGCTGAATCTATGAAGAAGTGAATCTCACTACTATCTCAGCTTCAGAACCTGCAGATAGAAGATGGAGGAAGGAAGGATAGAGGGAGAAAGAGAGAGAGAGAGAGAGAGAGAGAGAGAGAGAGAGAGAGAGTAGAAGAGATATAGGGAGAGAAAAAATGGAAGGGGAATTAGCTGTGCAATGACTCACTGTGAAGAAAATGTGTGGTCAGCTAAATGGGCCTTGTTCATTTCCCTGATGTCCCCCAATGGTTAGAAATACTGCATCACAGATACATAGTTTCTGATAGGCTTGTGTGGTTAAAAATACTCCTTCACAGATACATAGTTTCTGATAGTTTCTGATACATAGTCTTCACAGGTGTGTCTCTGTGTGTTGAAACAGTCAAAATTAGACGTTTTTATTATAACACAACAAAAAACCCAAATGGTTTTAGTACCAAAACATGGTTTATAAATCTGCAGGATTAATAGCAAATAACACTGCTGTAAACGATCTTTAGACACAGGAGGCACTCAGTGGGGTAACCTTATATGAATAGTGGGTTGAGTGAAAAGGGAAGCAATCCACACAGTATAAATAAATAATGAATTGTTAATTCATTCATTGAAACAGTTGGGGGTTTAACAGCACTGGAGGGCCACTGGCCTCAGCCTAACCCCAGAGCCACCAAACCATATTCAGCACAATCTGGACTATGTGCTGCGGAGGCCCTGGGGCAAGACTGTGTCACAAAGACTGTATAAAGGATCATGATGTATGCTGCTCTGAATCGATCAGGATCATGTAAAAATGTCATTGTGTAAAGAAATAGAAAGCAATGTGCAGCTCTTGCCAATTAATTATGCAGTCCCTGTCAATGGATTTTTTAGGGTAACATCTTTAACATCCAAAGCAGATAGTGAGTCCTTTGACGGCAAGAAAAACTGTCAATAGATCAGACATTGATATATTGATGGTATTAGCTCTCTTAATTAGTTAATCTAGGTTACATCAACGCCCATTACAAGATTATAAACCATCTCTGGTTACATGATGTCTCATGTGTAAGGTCACAGTTTGTCACCGTGGCTAATGCCATACTTTCTGTCATGCTGTGTAACGTCATGCAGTATGCCATAAGGGATAGATAGTCTGCGTTTAGACAGGCAGCCCAATTCTGATCATTGATCTGATGTGAAAAGATCTGATGTGATTGGTCAAAACCAATTAGTGGAAAATATATCAGAATTGGGCTGCTTGTGTAAAAGCAGCTATAGTGACCAGAGTAGACCCTGTCTGCGTCTCAAATGGCCCATGTGGCTCTGGTCAAAAGCAGTGCACTATATAGGGAATAGCATACCATTTGGGATGCAGACGCTGTGTCTGTCTGTCTGCTCAATGAGGAGTATGCCCTGTGATGAGGCTGGCTGCACACTAACTGCATCTCTCTCTGGACATCTGACCATGACCATGTTGGAGTGGAGTACAGGCAGCAGCTCCCACCAGGGGCTGTTTGTGACCTTCTCCTCTGTGTTGAAATGGCAGTGGGGACGACTGGGAATATGTTTTGCTCCGATGACAAGCCATTTCAATGTGAACCCTTCTTAGCTGTCTTGACAGGGGCATCATGGAGAATGTTGCATTTTTCAAACACCTGATAGCTGTTTGCTGCTATCTTGAGCCATAATCATTATGCTTAATTCTATGTAAAAAAAATATATATTTGTCTACATATATAAGCATACCTCTTGAGTTGTCTGTATCCTCCTGACTGGTGGTTCTTTTTTTTAAAGAAACTCGGCATCAATGCTAAAATCTGGGTAAAAGATTGAAAATAATGTGAATCTTATTTAGTACAATTATTTATTGTTATGCAAGTTGCAAGTTATGAGTTTGGGAGATTGGGAACTGTCAGGGCCTGACTGAGGCCAGGTCTCTGGCTCCCTCTAGTGGGAGTCGTATGGCCACAGTCAGGACCTGACAATAGTTCAGGGAGTCTTTTTGAGTTTGACCAATCCCCAATTAGAGGCAGCTGTCTTGAGTTGTCTCTAATTGGGGATTCTATTTATGTTTCATTGTGTCCACCTGCGTTGTGGATTCTTGTGTGTGTTTCCTGTTTGTGTTCATGCCGGTTCATGGTCGCTGTCTCTCCTTTGTTAATTTTGAGTATCGGAATAATAAAGGAATGCTATCGCACTACAGCTCTGCGCCTCGTGTCCTGTCTAACTGCGATCGTGACAGGAACATATCTGGGCTAGCTAAAGTCAACTTCATAAATTGTCTAGGTGGCTAGTAGTATTACAGAGAAACAAAAATGTTTAAAAACATGTTTAAAACACTTTTATTTATTTATTTATACATATATATATATATATATATATATATATATATATATATATATTGTAGTGGAGTGAGAGGATGGGTCTGTGATGGCCGATATGTTCCGGCTCGTTGGCTACATCTGCTGGCCAGGAGAGGTGGTGTCCCGGTAGGGTAAGGCCTAATTACACACACCTGAAGCCACTTAAGGAGATGTATTTTAACCTGGCCTTGAGCACACCCAGCGGGTGGTTGTTTGGTGGGAAAAGCTACCAGGAGGGCAGAGGATTCTAGGATAACCTCAAGTGAAAGAAGGGACTGGACCTCAATGACTACTGGACAAGAAGACACCCACAGTAAGACCCAGACTGTATTTGAATTGCTCTCTCTCTTTTTTATTTTGGTTATAACCGGTAAACAGTTTAGCTGTCCGGTCACAGTGACGGACCCGGAAGAACTGTATAGTAAGGCTCTCGAAAGAGCTAGGCTTTTGTTTTGGTTTCATTGTTACCCAGCGCCCGGGCGTGGCCTCTGTTAAAGTTTCACTAATAAAAGTCCTGGGTCACTGCCTTGGAGAAAGGTTCCCCACTTCTGTTTCTCCACGTTCTTGTACCTTGAGGCTCAGCCTGGCTAGAAACCCGCTACAATATATATATATATATATATATATATATATACAGTGGGGAGAACAAGTATTTGATACACTGCCGATTTTGCAGGTTTTCCCACTTACAAAGCATGTAGAAGTCTGTAATTTTTATCATAGGTACTCTTCAACTGTGAGTGACGGAATCTAAAAAATCCAGAAAATCACATTGTATGATTTTTAAGTAATTAATTTGCATTTTATTGCATGACATAAGTATTTGATACATCAGAAAAGCAGAACTTAATATTTGGTACAGAAACCTTTGTTTGCAATTACAGAGATCATACGTTTCCTGTAGTTCTTGACAAGGTTTGCACACACTGCAGCAGGGATTTTGGCCCACTCCTCCATACAGATCCTTCAGGTTTCGGGGCTGTCGCTGGGCAATACGGACTTTCAGCTCCCTCCAAAGATTTTCTGTTGGGTTCAGGTCTGGAGACTGGCTATGCCACTCCAGGACCTTGAGATGCTTCTTACGGAGCCACTCCTTAGTTGCCCTGGCTGTGTGTTTCGGGTCGTTGTCATGCTGGAAGACCCTGCCACGACCTATCTTCAATGCTCTTACTGAGGGAAGGAGGTTGTTGGCCAAGATCTCGCGATACATGGCCCCATCCATCCTCCCCTCAATACGGTGCAGTCGTCCTGTCCCCTTTGCAGAAAAGCATCCCCAAAGAATGATGTTTCCACCTCCATGCTTCACGGTTGGGATGGTGTTCTTGGAGTTGTACTCATCCTTCTTCTTCGAGTGGAGTTTAGACCAAAAAGCTCTATTTTTGTCTCATCAGACCACATGACCTTCTCCCATTCCTCCTCTGGATCATCCAGATGGTCATTGGAAAACCTCAGACGGGCCTGGACATGCGCTGGCTCGTGCGCTGCAGGATTTTAATCCATGATGGCGTAGTGTGTTACTAATGGTTTTCTTTGAGACTGTGGTTCCAGCTCTCTTCAGGTCATTGACCAGGTCCTGCCGTGTAGTTCTGGGCTGATCCCTCACCTTCCTCATGATCATTGATGCCCCACGAGGTGAGATCTTGCATGGTGCCCCAGATCGAGGGACATCTTGAACTTCTTCCATTTTCTAATAATTGTGCCAACAGTTGTTGGCTTCTCACCAAGCTGCTTGCCTATTGTCCTGTAGCCCATCCCAGCCTTGTGCAGGTCTCCAATTTTATCCCTGATGTCCTTACACAGCTCTCTGGTCTTGGCCATAGTGGAGAGGTTGGAGTCTGTTTGATTGAGTGTGTGGACAGGTGTCTTTTATACAGGTAACGAGTTCAAACAGGTGCAGTTAATACAGGTAATGAGTGGAGAACAGAAGGGCTTCTTAAAGAAAAACTAACAGGTCTGTGAGAGCCGGAATTCTTACTGGTTGGTAGGTGATCAAATACTTATGTCATGCAATAAAATGCAAATTAATTATTTAAAAATCATACAATGTGATTTTCTGGATTTTTGTTTTAGATTCCGTCTCTCACAGTTGAAGTATACCTATGATAAAAATTACAGACCTCTACATGCTTTGTAAGTAGGAAAACCTGCAAAATCGGCAGTGTATCAAATACTTGTTCTCCCCACTGTATATATATATACAAATAAAAAAGAATGTGAGGGGACATGTGCCCCTGTGCCCCCTTTGAGCATGACGAAACTGTGTCTTGACACGCTCATTTCCTTTCCTATATGAAACTGTTAATGTTTGTTGAAATGAAGCATTAATATCGGTGAACTATTCAATATATATGTCTTCAATATAGAGTATGTGCCACTTTTAAGATAATGACGCACTCCAATACATTTTACAGTTTTTATTTTACAATTGCTTACACACTAAAATTAAAAATAACACACAGTTAGTGAAACCTGACACGCAAGGGGCAAAACCTCAGCCCAGACTATAAGCACAACTATAAGCACATTCTCAGCCTCAAACTTTTTGCAAAACAGTACACACAGTGTTTTGCTAAACACTAAACACACTTCTCTACATTAGACACAGAAATCTAACATGATGTCACTTCTTTGCCATTTCAAGGCACTGCCTTTCAAAATCCCACACCTATGAACCAAAACACGGCCATAAGGTGTACAGACACTTATGTGCTTAATTGGAAACTCACCAATCAGGCGTAAGCACTATAAAAAGGTGAGTTTACCTGTCTTCAACAAAAATGGAAGGCAATGTGCAGTAAGAGGAAGAGGGAGAGTGAGGATGAGAGGGGGAGCCCGCAGAGGAAGAGGGGTAGGGAGAGGAAGAGGTAGAGGTAGACGTGGAGGAGGATGTGGACAAAGAAGACGAGGACCACATTTATCAGATGAGATTCGAGCAACATTGGTTGACCATGTTGTAAACCATGGGTTGACATGGGTTGACATTGAGAGAGGCTGGACAGAGAGTTCAGCCCAACCTCAGCAGATCTACTGTTGCAATTCGGACATTTCGACAAGAGCAAACAACTTTTCTCTACTGTCTACATTAAAATCAGTACAATGTAGCCTACTTATATGCACTACATCAGTACTTTTTGGTATCCATTCACTGCATTCCATGTTTGAAACAATGCCTTGTATGCTGTCCTGTGACATTTTATATGTATTTTGATTGGTCTACTTAGGATTGAGGGTCGAGAATGTCAAGGAAGAAGGAGCCCCATATTCCTAGAGGAACAAGAGAGAGCTATTGTAAACATGGTTTTGGCCAATAATGCGATACGCCTCAGAGAAATTCAAACAAACATCCTCAATGACCACACAGTTTTCAATAATGTCCATCAGGTCTCTCTATTAACACTGGGGCGAATCCTTAAAAGACATCACATACAGATTAAACAACTCTACCGAGTGCCATTTGAAAGAAATTCTCAGCGAGTAAAAGACCTGCGGCATGAATATGCGGAGGTAAGTAATGTACACTTCAGTATTGTGCACTGCACACAGAACCTTTTTACAAGTAAATGTCTAGTAGGTTTATATTGAACTACACAATGTTTTTTTCAGAGAGCTTTGCAAACAGATGCTGATGCAATCCCGCACGAATGTATCTTCATAGATGAGGCTGGGTTTAACCTGACAAAAGGAAGAAGAAGAGGGAGAAACATTGTTGGCCACAGAGCTATTTTGAATGTCCTGGGCCAACGTGGTGGTAACATCACAATGTGCGCTGCAATCACGCAGAATGGGGTCCTCCACCACCGTGCCAACATAGGTCTTTACAACACGGCCCACATACTCACATTTTTTGACGGACTCCACAACATCGTCACAGCATAAGACCAAATGGATGCAGAGCAGATGAGATACATTGTCATCTGGGACAATGTATTTTTCCACCGATCTGCTCTGGTCCAAAACTGGTTTCATCAGCATCCACAATTTTCACTCCAATACCTCCCACCATACTCTCCCTTCCTTAACCCCATTGAGGAGTTTTTTTCGGCATGGCGGTGGAAGATTTACGATCTCCAGCCCTATGTCAGGATTTCCCTCATTCAAGCCATGGACGAGGCCTGCGACCAAATGAATGCAGGGTTTGTGCAAGGATGGATAACACCATTCAAGAAGATTCTTCCCTCGCTGTCTTGCGAGAGAGGACATAGCCTGCGATGTGGAATAAGTGCAATGGCCAGATTCAGCTAGGCGAAGAGATGATGCTTAGGTTTTCTTTTTTATTCATGCTTTCTTTTTTGTATCCACAAAAGTTTTTGCTGTGTTTATGTACTATATTCTATTTAGAATATGTTCTGTTCTGATTTCCAGTGCAAAATGCAACCTTTGGAAATAAATGGATATATTGACCAATTTTACAATGTGGAGAGAAATAAATATTTTCATCACTGGTCGTGTGTGTTGCGTTTGGTCAATATATTAATGTACTTTACTCTAACAATATCTCTGAAAAAAATAAAACCCAGACTATATCATTAGAGAAGTAGATATGTTAAGTGTTTTATCAATCGTAAAAAACTGTAATAGAAAGTTTGCAAAGATAGATAAGATCTTGCTACCACGGAAAGGAAAAGACCTGTCTATTTGTGGAAAAATCACCCTGATTAACTCTTTGGTCATATCCCAGTTTACCTATTTGCTTATGGTCTTGCCTACACCTAGCGACCTGTATTTTAAATTATATGAGCAAACGATATTTCATTTTATGTGGAATGTCAAGCCAGACAAAATTAAAAGGACTTATTTATATAATGAATGAATTCAGAGGGCAGAAATGATTAAATATTAAAGCATTAGACCTCTCACTAAAGGCTTCATTCATACAAAAGTTATACTTAAATCAGAACTGGTTCTCTAGCAAATTAGTAAGAATGTCTCACCCCATGTTCAAGAAAGGCCTTTTCCCTTTATTCAGATTACAACTTCTCACTTTTGGTTATTTGAAAACGAAATTATCTCCATAATATCATAATTTTTATAACAAGCCATTAATAGTTGGTTGAAATTTCAATTTAATCCACCAGAAAAGACAGAAAAAATAATACAACAAATATTGTGGTTAAACTCAAATATACAAATTGATTAAATTATATCATAAATAGGACTGGTGGAGATATGCCACACATGCAACTAACAAAAATATATGGAAATGTCTGCTCCACCCAAAATTACATCCAACTAATTCCAGCATTACCGCAAAAATGGAAGAGGCAAGTGGAAGGGTGAAAAAGTAAGGAACCGGTCTGTCGGTAACTGCATTAAAGACCAATATTCGTTAAAGAAAATTGTGATAAATAAAAAAATATACCAGTTTCATTTAACGACCAAATAATTGACAGCTGTGCCATATAGTTGGGAAGAGATTTTCGATGTATCGATTCCATGGCACATGGTTTATGAACTGATACGCAAAACGACGCTGGATTCAAAACTTCACATTTTTCAATTGAAATGATTATACAAAATTCTTGCAACCAATATAATGTTATGTATATGAGGGGATACAACCTTCCCAGCTCTGCAGATTTGGCTGTGAAGAGACAGAGCCATTAGATCATTTATTTTGGTACTGAGTTTTTGGTCACGGGTCCAGGAATGGCTGAAGAATTTACCTGGAGCTAATGCTGCAGATAGCAATACTGGGTGATTTTGAAAAGTGAAAAATCAACCGATAAATAATATAATAACACTTTTAGCAAAACATTTTATCTATAATTTACAATCTGTAGAAACTATGAGAATAGAAAGATTCAGAACCTTTGTGAAACGTCACAGCACAGTTGAAAAGTATATGGCAAATAGAAATCCGATATGGATGGTGTTAAGAGATAGATAGGAGGAGTTGAATGGAGCTGAAGGGTGGGACTAATAACAACAAGATAACAAATGTAAAATATACTGCGTCTGTAAAATGTATATAGGTTCAGAACTTTTGTGAAACAGCACAGTTAAAAATATATGGAAAATCGAACTGGATGGACATCAGAAATAGATGGGAGAGGTTTAGGGTACTGGAAGGACAGGATTAAAAACAAACAAAATAGAGCTATTGCAAAATAGATTGTGTCTGTAAAATGTATAAGCTGGAAGGAGAAGCCTAAGTGTTGTTGTTCATTAATTTACTCCAATTAAGGGAGGGGTGGTAGGGTTAGCGGAAAATAATAAAGTATATACAGTATATAAATATATGTAACATATATTTACACGGGGGATTGGAAATTATGCAGATAATTACATTGATGGAAGCTACAATCTATCTGCAATATTAAAGCTGACCCCCACTGAAAAATGTAAATAAAACAAAAATAAAACAATAATAATAAGATGACGATATATCTCCATTGTTATACAACAATCTGAGCAATTTCTCATCAACGATAAAGGTTTTGTTGGCTACATTATCTCTGCATAGGACTCGATCATCTTGATATCTTGATGTCTGAATGACACAGAGATAGCTCTCAATTCTGCATCCTATGTGGTTACACAGAATAAAATGCAGCATCACACCTGTAATGACTACTATTCATATTGAGGCCACATACTTGGCTTCCAAAAATCCCTTGTACAGTGCCTTCAGAAAGTATACACACCCCTTGACTTTTTCCACATTTTGTTGTGTTACAGCCTGAATTTAAAATTTGGTCACTGACCTACACACAATAACCCATAATGTCAAAGCAGAATTATGTTTTTCAAAACTTTTACAAATTAATTAAAAAAGAAAAGCTGAAAGGTCTATGGGAAGTACTCAGACCCCTTTACTTTTTCCACATTTTGTTAGATTACAGACATTCAAAAATGTATTAAATAGTTTTTTCCCCTCATCAATCTACACACAATACCCCATAATGACAAAGCTAATAAAAAAAAAAATCTTTGTTAATTTATATATATATACAGCGGGTGAAATAAGTATTGAACACGTCACAATTTTTCTCAGTAAATATATTTCCAAAGGTGCTATTGACATGAAATCTTCACCAGATGTTGGTAACAACCCAAGTAATCCATACATACAAAGAAACCAAAACAAATAAGTTCAGAAATTAGGTTATGTGTAATAATGTGAAATTACACAGGGAAAAAGTATTGAACACATGAAGAAAGGGAGGTTCAAAAAGGCATGGAAAGCCAAGACAACAGCTGAAAACTATCAGTAATTAAAAAGCAATCCAGCCCCCTGTCAGTGCAAATTAATATCAGCTGGTTCAGTCCCAACTGATGGCCTACAAAAGGTATCATTGCCAAGGTGTCACACAAGACACATCTCATGATGGGTAAAAGCAAAGAGCTGTCTCAAGACATTCGCAACCTAATTGTTGCAAAACATAATGATGGCATTGGATATAGGCGCATTTCTAAGCTTCTGAATGTTCCAGTGAGCACTGTTGGGGCCATAATACGGAAGTGGAAAGACAATCATTTCACCATAAATTTGTCTTGTGTGACACCTTGGCAATGAGACCTTTTTGTAGGCCATCAGTTGGGACTGAACCAGCTGATATTAATTTGCACTGACAGGGGGCTGGATTGCTTTTTAATTACTGATAGTTTTCAGCTGTTGTCTTGGCTTTCCATGCCTTTTTGCACCTCCCTTTCTTCATGTGTTCAATACTTTTTCCCTGTGTCATTTCACATTATTACACATAACTTAATTTCTGAACGTATTTGTTTTGGTTTCTTTGTATGTATGGATTACTTGGGTTGTTACCAACAACTGGTGAAACTTTCATGTCAATAGCACCTTTGGAAATATATTTACTGAGAAAAATGGTGACGTGTTCAATACTTATTTCACCCGCTGTATATATAAAAAAATGTAATATCACATTTACATAAGTATTCAGACCCTTTACTCAGTACTTTGTTGAAGCACCTTTGGCAGTGATTAAAGTCTTCTTGGGTATGATAGCTGAGAGAAATTGATGCTAAAAATATTGTTGGGGCTGTTTTGTTAGACTTCAGTGCGGCTTTTGACATTATCGATCATAGTCTGCTGCTGGAAAAACTTATGTGTTATGGATTTACACCCCCTGCTATATTGTGGATAAAGAGTTACCTGTCTAACAGAACACAGAGGGTGTTCTTTAATGGAAGACTCTCCAACATAATCCAGGTAGAATCAGTAATTCTCCAGGGCAGCTGTCTAGGCCCATTACTTCAATCTTTACTAATGCCATGCCACTGACTTTGAGTAAAGCCAGTGTGTCTATGTATGCAGATGACTCACCACTATACATGTCAGCTACTACAGCGACTGAAATGACTGCAACACTTAACACAGAGTTGCAGTTAGTTTCAGAGTGGGTGACAAGGAATGCAGCTAAGCACAGGCAAAATCCTAGAGGAAAACCAGGTTCAGTTTGTCTTCCACCAGACAGTGGGAGATGAATTCACCTTTCAGTAGGACAATAACCTAAATCACAAGGACAAATCTAAACTGGAGTTGCTTACCAATAAGCGATTGTTCCTGAGTGGCTGAGTTACAGTTTTGACTGTAAAAGAATAATGGGCAAATAATGCACAATCTAGGTGTGGAAAGCTCTTAGAGACTCACCCACAAAGACTCACAGCTGTAATCGATGCTAAAGGTGACCCATTTCAGGAAACTAGGCGCATTGTTGTTGTTTTTTAATCAAAATGCCTTTTTTGGCAGAAATGCCTTCTGGAGCATGTGAACTTTCATGTTCCTTAATAACAAACTTGCCTACTGTAAAAACGAATACAATTGTTAAATTACGAGCCTTGTTGGTTAAGCCACAGAAGAAGACAGGAACCTTCCCACTAGCCATGATTGGCTGAGATAATGAATTGGCTGGACATGCCGAGAGAGGAGTTCGAATTGGTCTGCCATATAGAAGGCGTCTGTCTATTTGAGCTCAGTCTGTGTTGGTAATCCTGTCGAACGCAGCTTTTAAAAAAATGTATTGTCTAGTGGAACTGCATAAGTGTTGCTCTCCACTTTCTGGGTGATCAGGAGTGTGTGTACGGGTGATCAGGAGTATGTGTGTGTGTGTGTGTGTGTGTGTATGGGTGATCAGGGGTGTGTGTGTGTTTTAAAAAGGATTCTATAGTTGGTCATTTCCACGTTGAAATTTGTGACTTGATTAGCCTTAACGAAAAATGTCAATGAATTATAATCCACATAATAATTCACATGTCCTGTTGCTGCTGGACTATTTTCCTGCTGTAGCAAACTGGCTCAAATGAAGATCCTACATCTGTAGTCTTCTCAGAGATATAAATTCACAGTGACACAACCAAACAGAAGAACACTCACAAAGAGGAGTTTTGCAGTCAGAAACAATCTTGTCTTTTATTGCTGTATTTGCTCTGCTGGGTCCACTGCTGCTGATGACAGGGCAGGCAGGCAGGGCACCACTGTAGCCTGCTGTGCCCATCCCTGGTGCTACATGGTAGGATGCTGCACCTACCTACAGTATGATTTCTGCCTGAACAAACTACTTGTGCTTGGCAGAACACAATCTGAAGTATGCTCTAGTCAGAGAGTTTGAGCACAGGAAGAGATGGACATCTTTAACCTGCCCCTGCATCTTACAGTAATGCTTCTGCAGCCAGCAATGCTTCTTTAGCCACTAAGACCACACACCAAGACTTACCCACATGAAAATATATATATATATATTTATATAGTATAGTATTCACTATAGTGTTTTTGCTTACAGTAATGCTTCTGCAGCCAGCAATGCTTTTGTAGCCACTAAGAACACACACCAAGACACACCCACATGCAAATATATATATATATTTATATAGTATAGTATTCACTATAGTGTTTTTGCAGACTTTACTGTAGCATTCTCTGTAGTGTTTTTGTTTTATTATCTTTGACATAAAAGTGTGGTCTTTTTTCTTGAGGGAACCTTCTGAACAAATACTGAAAGAGCAAATTATCCATAACCTGTAGGTAGGTAGGACTGGCGTCTGAACGGATCGTTCAACACTGCTGCTCCTTTCTAAAACACATAAGGAACACAATATATGGTCTATACTTGGCATGTAGGTTTTTCACTTATGGGTGGCACAAATTGGGATGAGGAGGATGGACATTTCTTATTTATTTGTACATCTTTTTTATTTATTTAACCTTTATTTAACTAGGCAAGTCAGTTAAGAACAAATTCTTATTTACAATGACGGCCTACCCTGGCCAAACCCTCCCCTAACCCGGACAACACTGGGCCAATTGTGCGCCGCCTTTTGGGACTCCCGATCACGGCCGGTCGTGATACAGCCCGGGATCAAACCCGGGTCTGTAGTGACACCTCTAGCACTGCAAATTAAATACTGTAGTATTTATTTAGTTTAAAAGATGTAGTGTTTTTGCTGACATTACAAAACATGCGCACATGCACACACACACACACACACACAGAGAGAGAGAGTTCACAGCAGTGCACTGACCTCTGTTTAGTAGTGACACTGAGTAGCCAGCTCAGCAGTCAGCTCTGCTCTCTACTGTATTTACTTGACTAACAACTCTTATCCGTTGTTTACTGAAAGGAATCTAGGAATATTACTGTATCTTTCCGTTTTGCAGGAGGCTCCGGCGATGTTGTGTAAGATGTTTCCCCGCTGAGAAGGGTGGTATCGGTTTCATCTAGCTAGCCAACCATGTGTTTGTTTTGGAGTTAAACATGATTCTGATAATCATCTTTTCCATCTTTCATGAAGGACCCAAGGGGCCTGAAAAATACACACCCAACTGAAGCAAAACCAATCTCAGAGAGACTCACCAGCTTGCTTCCCAGACAATAGGGATGAGCATGAGGAACGATTGGGGCGCCTGCATCAACCACTCCCCATGGATCTGTTTACGAAATGTCCCCCTCCATTGGATCAATACTGATAACGTCAAAGCACCTGCTACCATGAGTGGGTGAATGTGTTTGTTTGTGTGTCTGTGTGTGTGTGTGTGTGTCTGTCTGTGTGTCTGTGTGTGTGGCTGTTCGTGTCAATACGTGATAGAGTGGGCAAATGAGTGATGTAGTGCTAAGTATCCAGTGACCACAGAGATCGATGTAGCCCATCCAGCCGGCTGTGGTGGTTTCCTTCTTTTTCATTATTAATGGTGCAGAATAGTGGAGAGTGTATGATGCTGCTACATTGTGAGTAATGACCAGAGACACCGGCAGCACTGTATACGCATGTCTGTGTTCAGGGCATAGCACTAAAATAGACCAGTAGGATCTGAAACTACTGCTCTCCTCTGAGAGAAGGCCCTCTTCTGGATCTCTTTCTTTCCTGTAAAGCTTTGAAAGTTGCCTCCCGCTCTTCCTCCACTGCTGAGCCAAACCAGGAGTGTGTGCCAGAGCCAGCCAGTGACGCCACTCCGAGCATGCTCAAGGGATTTTGGTTGTCATGGTGACCTAGTCACATGCACCTAGGAACTGTACTAGCGTTGCCTGTCGGTGTCTGGTGGTAAATGTCGCCCACCTCCAATTCTCCTACCACACGCATGTTTGTGTTAAAATCTTTACACAACTCAACTGCACTGTGGATCAAACACACACACACACACACACACACACACACACACACACACACACACACACACTGCTGTAAATCCACATAAAGCTCATAAGCAATTGCCCACAAAATATTGTACACACACTGGCAAACACACACACCTGGTCACAGATACAGGTACCTTTAAAATGAGAATAAACAAACAATATAATAACCCTGAGACTGAGGCACAGGTCTAGAGCATGTCATTCAAATCCGCACACCAACAGACAGACATACACTCTGATGCTGTCTGTAACAGACCCCTGTCTAGTCTGTCCTCATGTATGGTATAAATAAGCATTTCTAATTCTTAAATGGCTACTACAGTCTATTAGTGTTCAGTTACTGCTGGATTTTCCATTGGCAGATTAAGTTGTGTTTGGACAAATAGTCTCAAGGGTTTTACCCAGCAGCACCAGTTGTTGCACCAGACTGGGTCAGAATGGGTCATTTGTATAATTTGTTCGGTTTCTCCCCCATCTCTCCCCCTCTTTCATTCATCAACCTTTCTATTCCGGACAGGACTGTGTGCTCTGGGCTGGGTGTAATATGGGATGTAATACTGTTAGCGGAAATGGATAATGCCATCACTATTACCACAACGAAATAATCACTATAACTCAATCAGCCCGTCCTGCCACCTGCTTTGTAGTAAGGAACAATCATTCCTCACATTTTCCTTGGTCTATGTTTGTGTATGTTTGTGTTAGCAATTGAGAAAGACAAACAATCCAAAATAAACCAGAATGACTAGTAAGTAATTTTAGTGTTACTGAGTAGGTATATAGTAGCAATTTACCATACAAAGGGTTACCAAGAGGAAAAAGGGATGTGTGAGAGAAAGAGAGGAAAAGAGAGAGTGAATCCTGGAATACCATACAGTAGGTCTGTGGACTATTACAGCTGGCCTATGTATAAAGAGGCCTCCTTGGCTTGGCATGTACTGACATGGGGGATTACAATGATGATTCAGAATTACCCAGCATGCCTTTGGGCTGTGGCCCATATGGGCTCACACTGCCACAGGGCAGCTGCCCTAAATCTCCTTTCAAATCTAGATCACTCTGGATCAATAAGAATGAGCTGATGTGCCATCATACACTGCACTACATGCTATGTAGCCCTTCTGCTGTCCCTTTATTACACACTGACCTCTGCACCACACCTCCCTGTCCCGACTCCTGACCTTTGACCCCTCCCCCAGCCACACAGCTGGAACCCCAACCCCCTCCCCACCCGAGCCTACACACACACTCAGTCACACATAACACGTAGACACAGGCACACTGTTGCCACACACACACTTCCACACTCATCACATACACTGCTGCTACTGTCTATTATCTATCCTGTTGCCTAGTCACTTTACCCCTACGTAAATGTACAAACTAGGTGGTTCGAGCCCTGAATGCTGATTGGCTCACAGCGGTGGTATATCAGACCGTATACCACGGGTATGACAAAACGTGTGTTTTTACTGCTCTATTTACATTGGTAACCAGTTTATAATAGCAGTAAGGCACTTCGGTGGCTGTGGTATATGGCCAATATACCACGGCTAAGGGCATAAGAACAGCCCTTAGCCGTGGTATATTGTCCATATACCACACCCCTTGGGCCTTATTGTTAAAATCTACCTCAATTTCCTCATACACCTGCACATCTTCTTGGTAATGGTAATGTATAAAGCAAAGCTATCATTGCTCATTGTGTATTTATTTATTGTGTTACCGTATTTTTGTATGTTGTTATTATTACATTTTTTATTGTATTCTGCATTGTTGGGAAGGGCCCATAAGTAAGCATTTCACTGTTAGTCTACACCTGTTGTTTACGAAGCATTTGACAATTAACATTTGATTTGATAATTCTCATGTTTTAATGCCCACGCACAAGCTGTACCACTAAACACTCCAGCTTCCTCTTTCTGTAAACATGTAGCCTACTCCCCTGCCCTTGAAATACATTCACAGGCAGACATATGGGCAGACATCATGCATTCTCACATTCGTTACAGCAACATAGCAAATCCTGCACACATGTGTGCACTGCACAGAAATGCAAAGAAACCACACACAAACAAATAGTAAGTGATCCCGTCACTAGCTCGAACCCTGCCCTGGTTCTCTACAGACATACAGTATATGAATTGGTTGTCTCATTGATTTGTTCCATATTTGTCATGTTTAATCTAAAATGTCAAAACTGTTGGTTTCCATCTGAGAACTTGCAGACAGTGAAAACAAATACATTTCTATTCATAATACTGATAGGGCAAACTTGTATTTGTGTGGAAAGCAAGCCAGTGTTGGACTAAAAGCCAGCCATGCCTAGAACTGAAAGCCAGCCTTGGACTGGAAACCAGCCTTAGAATAAAAATCACTATAATGAACTGTGACGTTGCGGTTGCACCATTCTTGCAGGTTTGAAGGAAATACAGTTAAAATAGCCCTTGTCATATACAGTAGGTGTGGAACTTGAGAGAGAGTATCATACTGTCTGGGGTTCTTCAACCAGTGCATTGTAGATGTACTGTCATTGCAAAGAACCTTCACAAAAAAGCTGCACACAGAGAACGTCTTTGCATTTCTATAGTCTTTACAAACTAAACCAACTGCCTACCCTCCAGGTCACCTGCCGCCTGGTTTACAAACTAAACCAACTGCCACTCGAAGGACATTTTTTTGAAAGGCCTGGCATAATAAACAATCAAATCGAATGATGAAATGATAACACCACACATAGCTACTCATAACAGTGATATAGAGAGGAGTGACAAAAGGTGAAAAACAGAGCAAGAGAAGAAATCACAAGAAAACACAGGTGGAGGAAGAACAGACAGAGAGAGATCACAGGTTCACCTAATCACAGAAGTGCCAGGAAAACTGCACAAAGTTCAGATGAGTAGACCCCCTAGGAGAGGAGAGAGAGAGACAGGAGAGAATAGAAAATTAGTCTGTACCTTTGCCACTATGGTAAATCAAGCACCGCGTAAAAACATTCAAGGACCGTGTGAACACACTCCCAAGAGAGCACTACCATGTCCTACATGCAATACAACAGCCCTCCTACAGCCGCTCTCCAGGCTTCTGTGTATGTGAGACAGCAGGCCGTCTGCTACGTGTCCCACCATTCAACCCCATCTCTAATCACAGTACATGCCAACAGAGTGTAGTAGGCTAATTAAACCGACGCCCCACCGCTCCACACACACCCATGCACACACGCATGTACAGAACACAGAAGACACACACACACACACTGCTTTTTGAGGTCAGAGCGTGGCCTCGCGGTAATGAAAGACAATCGGATAGGTTCCAGAAGGATAGGCAGGGTGGATGGGGTCCCACACTGACTTCTCCCCCTGTGATGAGGCGGAGCCAGGACCTTGAGGAGGAAACCTCTCCCCTCCAGTGCTGGCTCACCAGACCATCTGGGGGCCTCCCAAACCCACAGCACCACCCAGAGCATCCATACAGCACCATAATTACACACTTGCACAGACCAGCAGCTGGCAGCATACTGTACAAAATTACACAGCTCTGCTCTGGCTTTGTAGAAAAGAGGATGGCATGGGATGGCATGAGGATGGCATGAGGATGGCATGAGGGTGGCATGAGGATGGCATGGGTCAAGCCTGGCAATGTGGGTGGCAGAGTGCAATGACGAGTGGACAGCAAAGTCAGACAGGTCATGTGCACATACGTAGCTATGTCACATAGCTAAAACACACACACAAAAGATGAAGTGAACCAAACGCAAATCCTCCCCCTCCTGTGTCAGTCATATTTTCCCCTCTGCTGGCGGAGGACACATAATCTCTCCATGTTCACACAGCCTGTTCACACAACACTGCCAACATCAGACAAGTCTCCCCCCTCCCTCCCAGATCCTATGAACACACATACTATGAACTGGATTAAACACGTCAGCGCTAGAGGTCAATTAGTATAAATAAACCTGAGAATAGCACTGCTGAGTAAATCCCACCATGCCACTCTACTAGATAATTGTAGCCTGCCCTGTCTTATACTTTGAATTATATTTTTAGCAAATGAAAATCCTCCAGCGAAACCATTTTTTTTATCATTCTGAATAAAGTGAGGACCAAGTTATACAGAAACTGACCTCTAACATCCCCAGGTCCAAAATCCCTAAATGTTTCTGAATGGATGGCTTCTTCCTTACCTACATGACAGGATCTTTCCCTCACATACACTACACCTCTGCCCAATGTTCCGACTCTCTCTGCTCAGGCCCTACATTTCAAATGCCTGTAAGCCTTTAGCTATGAAGAATTGTTTTTGACTTAATCTGAAGAAATCATATTTTAGAACGCACATATCAAATCTGATATACTATCTGGGATCATCAATTGAACTCCATTGTGTACGTTGTTGTTCCTTCCCTGTGTGTTCTTTGAGCAATCACTCTGAATGACGTCTGAGATGTCTGTAATCTTTTCTAAACGCCATAGAATCAGAGGGGTCATGTGCATCTAATATACCGTCAGTAAATCCTATGTCTTTTGTTAGGTGGGGTTTGGAGTTTGTCTATCTGCTCGGATCCATGAAGAATTATACCCCAGTATATATTTTTGCATTAGCTGTGTTTGTTGTCCGAGCCAACGTGTCTTATGCTGAAAAGTGGAAGCAATGAGAGGAGTAATACTTCAAGCCATTCTTACATGATTTATTTATGTGATTTTGTTTGCTATGTCAATACTGTGACATGGGTTAGACTAAATTGAGACAGCTTTCCTGTGTTTTGGACCACCACACTTTGTATAATAACACACCCACAGGACCACCAGGCTACACACCACTGGCCATGCTGGCAGACAACCTAACCCAGGCACTGTGAATGGAAACAGACAGATGGCGAGGAAAGGGAGATGGTAGAGACAGACAGAGAGGGACAGCGTTGTATGAGAGAGGAGAAGGGAGAAAGTGAAGGACAGAATAGGCTTGATTCCATGGCTGGAGAGATGATGCTGAAAAATAGACAGATGCTCAGAATGGAGTAGATGAAACAGAGAAGGGAGAAAGTAGGCCTACAGATAGAAAGATATAAAAAGGGAGAGAGAACCTTGTCAACTTGCTCAGTGTCATAAAAAGTGGTGCAGTGACTGCAGAGGTTCACACTTGGACCAATGTTGTATTGCTGCTCTTTTGCTAAAAGCATTCGTTAGACAATGCCTTTGATTACTGAGTGCAGCCTCTTGCTGAGAAAATCGCTTGCTTGGCAGGATACAAAATTCCCTACAAACCTTATTTCTCACTCCCAACGACAGAGCATTTCGTTGTACCGAATTGTGACAATGTATTCAGCCTCACACTTGATAGCACTTAAGGGCTCCATGAACCCCATCCGGAGCAGCACAGACAAAAAACAAGCCAAAGGCATATGTATTGAAGATTATTGTATAAGATATGGCAGTGACACTGAACATTCATATTTCTGTCATCAACAGACCCACTGATAAATGTATACTTTTAATATTGACTAGACATCAGCCTATATTTTCTTTTACGCACATATCACGTTTGGCCATCAGTGTCCTAATAATATCTCTGTAGGTTAATACATAAGTACATCATAGACGAATCCTGTCCTACACCCAGCCAACATGTACAGGTGGGCCCCACCTGGGTTTTATATAGACTTCATTGGTTTCAACTGGGCAAGGGCGATCTTAGCTGGTACCCAGTTGGGTTAACCTTTTGCGTCAGACATGGACAAACCCATGTGAGTTATAGTGTGGGTCACAAATGGGCCCTGAATAATCTTTTTATGGGCTGTAAGTGGGCAATCTGGTGTTACTTTTTCAGGAATAATGATTGGGACCTAATCAGGTTAACCATAAACAGGCAAACCTGTGTGTACCAAATGGGCCCTGAATCTATTTTAAATGGGATGTAAGTGGGCTATCTGGTGTGAATATTATTATGGACTGTCTATGGGACCCAGTTGGGCATACCGACTGGGCCAGGCTTGAGAAAAACATATTATATTATGCTTGTGAAATTCCTCTGCAAATATGCTGAGTGACCTGGCATATTCAAATCCATTCAATAACCATTTGTTTTACCTAAACAGCCAATATGCTGAGTGAACTGGCAGATTCAAATCCATTCAACATAGTTTTTGCCTAAACAGACGCCAGTGGGTATGGGTCCTAGTCTTTTAGTTAATCCACTCCCTGTACTCCATGTCATGTGCCAAAGAAATGTGTCCATTACAAGGAGTGGAATGTTAGCTAAAGAGACTAACCTAACTGACAGAGTGAAAAGATGGAAGCCTAAACAGAATAAAAATATTCCAAAACATGCATCCTGTTTGCAACAAGACACTAAAGTAATAAGCATAGTGGTGGCTGCATCATGTTATGGGTATGCTTGTAATCATTAAAGACTGGGGAGTTTTTTAGGATAAAAAATTTACGGAATGGAGCTAAGCACAAGCAAAATCCTAGAGGAAAACTAGGTTCAGTCTGCTTTCTACCAGACACTGGGAGATGAATTCACCTTTCAGCAGGACAATAACCTAAAACACAAAGACAAATCTACACTGTTGCTTACCAAGAAGACAGTGAATGTTCCTGAGTGGCCGAGTTACAGTTTTGACTTAAATCTACTTGAAGATCTATAGCAAGACCTGAAAATGGTTGTCTAACCATGATAAGCAATCAATTTGACAGAACATGAAGAATTTTGAAAAGAATAATGGGCAAATGTTGCACAATCCAGGTGTGGAAAGCTGTCAGAGACTTACCCAGAAAAACGCACAGCTGTAATCGATGCTAAAGGTGCTTCGATAAAGTATTGACACAGGGGTGTGAATAGATAGAGTTGAAGTCGGATTTCATGTTAACAAACTATAGTTTTGGCAAATTGGTTAGGACATCTACTTTGTGCATGACACAAGTAATTCTCCCAACAGTTGTTTACAGATTATTTCACTTATAATTCACTATATCACAATTCCAGTCGGTCAGAAGTTTACATACACTAAATTGACTGTGCCTTTAAACAGCTTGGAAAATTCCAGAAAATAATGTCATGGCTTTAGAAGCTTCTGATGGGCTAATTGAGTAAATTGGAGGTGTACCTGTGGATGTATTTCAAGGCCTACCTTCAAACTCAGTGCCTCTTTGATTGATATCATGGGAAAATCAAAATAAATCAGCCAAGACCTCAGAAAAAAAATTGTAGACCTCCACAAG
Source organism: Thymallus thymallus (assembly GCA_023634145.1). Taxonomy (NCBI): domain Eukaryota; kingdom Metazoa; phylum Chordata; class Actinopteri; order Salmoniformes; family Salmonidae; genus Thymallus; species Thymallus thymallus. Next base: position 15,296,767 of record CM042414.1, on the reverse strand, counting down.
TCTGGTTCATCCTTGGGAGCAATTTCCAAACGCCTTAAGGTACCACGTTAAACAATAGTACGCAAGTATAAACACCATGGGACCACGCAGCCATCATATCACTCAGGATGGAGACGCATTCTGTCTCCTAGAGATGAACGTACTTTGGTGTGAAAAGTGCAAATCAATCCCAGGACAACAGCAAAGGACCTTGTGAAGATGCTGGAGGAAACAGGTACAAAAGTATCTATATCCACATTAAAATGAGTCATATATAAAAATAACCTGAAAGTCCACTCAGCAAGGAAGAAGCCACTGCTCCAAAACCACCATAAAAAAGCCAGACTACGGTTTGCAACTGCACATGGGGACAAAGATCGTACTTTTTGGAGAAATGTCCTCTGGTCTGATGAAACAAAAATAGAACTGTTTGACCATAATGACCATTGTTATGTTTGGAGAAAAAAGGGGATGCTTGCAAGCCGAAGAACACCATCCCAACCGTGGGTGGCAGCATCATGTTATGGGGTGCTATTTTCGGCTAACAAGCGCTGTAACATGGAGATATGGCCGTATGGGAACACTAACCCTAACCCTATAAATGTGTGGAGTATTTTACGTTTTCTATTTAATTTTTTATGATTTCTCGCTTGTATGAAAGATATGTTCCTTATGTTTCCAAAACAGTACAGCAAGCGATGAGTGTTACTTTTTAGAGCAAGAGTAGGGGCTCTTAACAAAACTCCCCCGGTCAGAAGATTCTGTAGTCTGAATGGGGTAAACACACTGGTTCGAGTTAGCTAGCTAGCCATGTCAGTCACGCACAAAATATAGCCGGCCTTGTTGAACTACAGTATATATATATAATGTTGACTAGCTAACTTGTTTTGCATGGGAGCTAATGTTAACAAAACAAGCTTGCGTTAGTAGTAAAGGAAACACACGTGTTTGACTTTGTCATTCTTTGTGAGTGCAAATTTCTCAGTGGCTAATTTTAAGGCCCTTGATGTATTTATCGTCTGTTGGCCTACTCGGTCCAAGTTTCAAGCCATGTTCGTAACAAGGCTAATAAAATTTGACAGGACCAAAGACAGTACAGCATGACTTTTGGGAACGCTTGTGAAGCATAACAAGCAGACTAGAACAGGGTTTGGGGTTTGAAAAGTCAATAAGAGAAGTGAAAAAGTATTCCTTAGTTGTCCATTTTCACTTAATCTAATGACACAACCTATAGATCCAAGCCAGTCTTAAGTAGTTGAACATGTTATTACACCAACCTTGTGAAAATGACAAACTGACACGTTTTCGTTTTCATCAAAAACAACTTTATGCTTTTGATTTGATGACCTGCACATGGGTTGTTCTGTGCGAGACGACTTTTATACCTGATGACTTGTTTCTGCGCATGAGCTTAGCTAGCCAACATCGCATACAAGCGTGATCAGGGATTTCAATTGGAGAAGCAATTTTTGCCTATCTTCATAATGTACAGTCTTTGCTGAAACCGTCAACATAAATTCTCCACATAATTCCCCTTTGTTGTTATGTGCAACAAGCAATCTGGTCTCGGATAAATACATATAACACTATACGTTCGCCAAGATGTATGATAAGGTACATCATCCAGTTTGTATGCTATTGTACGACCATGCTGATACTATATGTACTTATTTGTATGATATTGTATGACCATTATTCCATTCATAATGTAACCAAACGTAATGTAATATATCATACTAAATGGCGTGTCAAAGCTTAATGTTTGAAAAAAAAATGTATGAAAAGGTATGCACTCACTACTGTAAGTAGCTCTGGATAAGAGCGTCTGCTAAATGACTAAAATGTAAATGTAAAAATGTTTACAGAATGACACGAAATTTGCCCTGAGACCACGTTGCTTTTCACCAGGTAAGCCGCTGACCAAGAGCGCAGTCTGTGCACAGCAGTTGTGCCACGCCTATCACTGGAATAAAGTCACCATCGAAATCAAAGATTGTGTTTCCACTGAATCTACAACATAGGGGCTAAATCAGTAGTCATGTCCAGTCATCAACACTAGCTTATTTCAATAGGCTGCAATTCTGTGCAAACAGTGGTAATATCTAGGCCTAATAATCTAATGCAAGCTGTTATTACGACTTCTTATTAAAGGGTACTTTTTTCAAACTCGGTCCAATTGACTTTTCCTATAGCAAAACAAAACGCGTCTGATAGCGTATTTTGCCATGTTGAGACAGCCCTCCCCTCAACCATGTAGAAGAGAGAGGAAGGCGTAAGATAGGCTATACGAAACGGTGCGCGCATAAACAAGGTTTGTTTCCATGGGTTTGATATACTAGACTAGCCTATGTAAAAGAACAACCTCTTTCTCTCTCTCACTCACTTACTCTCTCTCTCTCTCACACACACACACACACACACACACACACACACACACACACACACACACACACACACACACACACACACACACACACATACGCACACACACACACACACACACACACACAATCCGCCTTCACACACACACACACACACACACACACACACACACACACACACACACATACACACAAGCTGTCTTGAACATTCGATCTTTGGGATGCAAATACCAGTCAAATCATCCAATGTTGTAGGCATTGAGGTGACAGACCCGGCATAATAAATAGGCTACAAAAAGCACCAATAAAGCTATTATAGTCTAGAGGTAACCTAAACAATCAGGACAGTTTGTGAACGTTTGAGAATTAATATGAGCAAAGAAAAATGACTACTTTCGCAACGTGCTCAATTTCTTCATTAAACCCAACCCTTTAATGCTACCGTGCAAACAATGCGATCTAACATAACTACTCACTTCTTTCAGATCCCGCAGATTTATTCAAACAGGTGGAAACATATTTCTCTTCGGTATTCTTCCCATCTGAACCTTGGTAATAACCTCTGATGCTCTCAAATCCACGGTAGAGTCCACTTCTTGCCCGCAGAAGCTGTTGGACTGCGTGAGGTTCCTTCCAGCACCACCACAACATGAACAGCTCCATTGACGTCATCACTCACAGGCTCGATGCCACACCCTTTTCATAACGACCACAGCCAATCGCAAGGCAAATAGACAAACCTCTCATGACGACCACTCTGGTGCTTGTTGGGGAAATTTGGTTGTGTGATATGGTGCTTTCAAGATAACTAGAAACTCGGAAAAAAAAACTAGGTCAAATCATGACACCAGTGATCTTCAGGTCGGAAAGTCTGAGCTCTAGAAAGAAGCCCGAGTTTCCGACCTGCAATTCCGAGTTGGATGACTGTCCAAAACGAAGTCGGAGATTTCCCGAGCTTCCAGTTCCCAGTTGTTTTGAACGCGGCAATAGACAGCATTTTTACTCCAATACATTTGCTATTTTAGTGGCTACACTACTACGCTACCTGATCCCATGACAACTAGGTAAAAAACACATCTTCATCAATCCGATCTTCAACCTAGCATGACACTTCTTAGTGAGATTCTAGTTTTGATTCTTTACCATATTTTTGCTGTGTAAAATGTATAAGACTTAAATTCCCAGAAGGCACATTTGGTCACTACATTGTTTCCATAGTTACCATAACATAACAGTGGCGTTTTTGTAGGCTACCAGCAACAGGCAGGTAAGTGACATAGCTCGTAGCACACAGTGTAGCTAGCTAGCTGGCAAACAACGTTAGATAGCCAGTGGTCACAGATCTGTGTGTTGATGGGTTGCTAATTCCCATGGTCATTTTCAGAAGTGGCAAGGTAGCACAAACAGATCTGGGAGATCAGGCAAGCTGTTTGCTAAGCTTCTACTTGAATGATAACATGTCATGTATTTTTTGTAATTCCTGCAGTGTAAATGAAGAGCCTGTGAATGTGGATGGTTGTGTGGTCCGTCTCCACACAGTGAAATTCAAACCCCAAATAGATGGCAGCAGGGTGACTTCACTGCCCAACCCATCAAAGTTCACTTCCACACGCTGCTGGGAACCAGTGATGCCCCTGAGCTCGTTCCACAGGTACTAGCAACCCCATCCACTCCCTGCACCCTTCCACCTTCTAGACATATACCTCAATCACATTGATATATAGTGTGTATCTCTATCCACTAAACATGACAGTAATGCCTGGCTCTGTGAAAGGGAGTGTTGCTGAGCAACCAAGATGCAACATATAGAAAACCTGCCTTTCTCTCATCAGAAGGTACTGTATGGTTGTGTAGCCAAGTCTGTATTCTCATGTGTACATTATGTGTGTGGGTCGAGTGCATTTGTTACTGTTTGTGGTTTGCCCACATCCTATTCATAGACATACTGAATCTATCTTCCGCTGTAAAGTTCATTTGTTGCGAATCCACTGTAGATGACTAAACAAATGATTGCAATCGCTGCAATAGCAGAGGAAAGAAAGGTGGAAAAGAAAGAGAGAGAGCGAGAGAGAGAGAGAGAGAGTACACACTCCCACGCACAACACACACACACACACACACACACACACACACACACACAGACACACACTCACACACACACACACCCATTAGGCAGGATTAGGTGGCCGCCTATGGCGGCAGATTGATGAGGGCAGCATTTTCTAGCACATAAAACCTTACATGATTCTGCCCAAAAACAATGTACATTTCTCTCAACCAGTAGAATATGGTCTTTTTTGGTGAGCACTATTGCTGCCCTGTGATAAGCAGTGCCCACTTTGTCAAAGACAGGGGTGCAAAATATTTTGCTTGTCCATTCCCAGTGCCCCTGTCCATGGTGCGGCGATCCACCAACGTTCCGTAAAAAAAAATAATCTAACATAAACAATAACATAAACCAACAGCAGATATAGCCTATGGTAGAAAGAGTATGTGGCCTTTTCTGTAGCCTAAATTTATGACAATGTAATGAGATAGACCATTTTTACATGCACATTTCTCCACTAAATAGCCTAACCTGGCGCCCAATCAGATAAAAAATGAGAACGATGGCAGCAACGCACACACCCACAGTCACGGTGTCGGGTGAGGGAACGAGGCGCAGAGCGAGAGGTCGGTGCAAACATATTTATTTTACTCAGATACGTGAAATACAAAACAACAAACGTAAATACCGTGAGCTAAATGAAAGGTGCTGTCAAGCACACAAACACACACACTGATCCACGCACAGGTGGACGTGCAGTGCACATAAATAGAATCCCCAATTAGAGACAACTCAAGACAGCTGTCTCTAATTGGGGATCACCAACAACCCAACCCTGTGAGTGTCAGGACCTGACTGTGGCCATCCCACTCCCCCTAGAGGGAGTCAGGGACCTGGCCCCAGTCAGGCCCTTACAGTACCCCCCCTCTAGGCGCGGGCTCCTGACCGCGATGTTCCCCCCCAATTAAAAACACAAAACCAGGGGGGAAAGGGCGGAGTACTGGAGTCCAGTCCAGTCTGGACCCTGGTGTGGGGACCTGCACTTATGGAGAGGGGCAGACCACCGGTCCCAGACTGGGCACCGGCGGAGCGGACTGTTCCGGCACTGGAGCGGAGCAGATGACCGGAACCGAACTGGGCCCCAGTGGAGCGGACTGCTCCGGCACTGGAGCGGAGCAGATGACCGGAACCGAACTGGGCCCCGGTGGAGCGGACTGCTCGGGCACTGGAGCGGAGCAGACGTCCGGACCCGGATTGGGCACCGGTGGAGCGGAATGCTCCGGCACTGGAGCGGAGCTGATGTCCGAACCCGGATTGGGCACCGGTGGAGCGGACTGCTCTGGCAGGGCTGGCTACCGGCCCCAGACTGGGCACCGGCACGCTAAGGAGCTCCTGCTTCCAAGCGGGGCTGCACGCTGTGCCAACCCTGGGCACCGACGCAGAGGTGGATTCCAGCCATGTTGTGAGCCTGGCTACCGGCCCCAGACTGGGAACCGGCACGCTAAGGAGCTCCTGCTTCCAAGCGGGGCTGCACGCTGTGCCAACCCTGGGCACCGACACAGAGGTGGATTCCAGCAATGTTGTGAGCCTGGCTACCGGCCCCAGACTGGGAACCGGCACGCTAAGGAGCTCCTGCTCCAAAGCGGGCTGTGGGCCGTAGCTGGAGGCTCCGTGCAATGGGCCGTCGCTGGAGGCTCCGGGCTGTGGGCCGTCGCTGGAGGCTCCGGACATTGGACCGTAGCTGGAGGCTCCGGGCATTGGGCTGTAGCTGGAGGCTCCGGGCTGTGGAAGCGCCCAGTGGTCTGGTGCGAGGAGCAGGCACGGACCGTACCTGACTGTGGAGGTGAACCGGTGGTCTGGGGTGAGGAGCAGGCACGGGAGATGTAGAGCTGGACCCTTGACCAGGAGGCGAAGAGAGTTCTGAAGCCCGATCGGCTGCCTTGCCCAGCCCGGGCAGTAGTGCAGACAAACGCACCAGCTGTTCGATTGACCACACTACTGGTCCCGGACTGGACACCGGCCTGGCGGGAAAGAGGTTAGCCAGACGCTTCCGCCAGATCTCCCCGCCTCGTCGATCTCCCGAACGTGAGGGTTGGGCTCGGTCTCGGGAGGAAGGGCCACCCAGGCTCTCCACCACTTTGCTTGTTCCTCCTTCGATCGATCGAAGAAACCCTCCGGCGTCTTCCGATTATCGTCCGTCAGAGGCGGAAGTGGTGGGAGTTGATCTTCCCTCCTGGGGTGGCTGACTGACGGTTGGACTCGTGGAGCTGGTACTGGGGTCCCTGGGCTGGGAACACGCGCTGATCCTCCGGTGCGGGAAGCTGTCGCTGGCCGTACAGGGCTGAGGAGGCGCATTGGTCGGGCAGGACGGGAGCGCGCTGGAGATCTGGTACTGGGGTCGGAGACCGAACGCATCTTCTCGGTGCAAACATATTTATTTTACTCAGATACGTGAAATACAAAACAACAAGCGTAAATACCGTGAGCTAAATGAAAGGTGCTGTCAAGCACACAAACACACACACTGATCCACGCGCAGGTGGACGTGCAGTGCACATAAATTAGAGACAACTCAAGACAGCTGTCTCTAATTGGGGATCACCAACAACCCAACCCTGTGAGTGTCAGGACCTGACTGTGGCCATCCCACTCCCCCTAGAGGGAGTCAGGGACCTGGCCCCAGTCAGGCCCTTACACACACACACACACACCTGAGTCCACTCACTTAATTACACATCCTATGTATGTTACCCTGGTATTCGTTTGTGTGGATTATTGTTTGGGCGTGTATTAAAAGGTATTATTGGTCATTTAGGTTTTCTTGTTTTTCCTTATGGTTGAATATGGTTGAATCAACGTGGAAAACTGGTTGGATTTGCAAAAAGTCATCAACCTAAAGGAATTTCTGGAATGTGTAACTTTTACCGTAAATCCGATGAGATATTATAATTGTTTTGGTTGATTTCACTTTGAATTCACATTAGTTGACAACTCAATAAAATGTAAATCCAACTTAGACATTGAACTGACATCTGTGCCCGGTGGGTAGTATCGTACTGTTTGAGTATATTACATAAATTGTGGCACGGCCTCAGTGTGTTCTCAGGACTGTGAGTTGTCAGCTTACTGTGTCAATATGCTGTGCGTGTGTGTGTGTCTGTGCGCATATATGTGTGTGTGTGTGAGAGTGCATGTGTGAGTGTGTTGGTAGCTATAAGGTTGTGTCACTGCCTTTTGATGTGATTCTGATGGACATGAATGACAAATGAGGGCAAAGTAAACCTAAGGCTAGACCTGGCTAACAAGAGCTACTCTATTAAAGATAATGAGATTACGGGGCTGTGAGGATATCCACTCCCAATGCTGACACTGCTGTCAGCCAAGTGCTCTCACTTGTCCGCCTAGAGCTTAGCCCAACCCTGCAGTAGAGCAGACCAGACCCTACTACCAAAGACAGTACAGTATGAAGATAGGCTCCAATAGAAATCCCTGATCACACCTGTAGGTGATCTTGTCTAGCTGAGCTCATGCGTAGAAAAACGTCATCGGGTCTAACGGTCGTCTCGCACTGAAATGCTCATGCACAGGCCGGCAAATCAAAGGCACTCCCTCGATATAAAGTTGTTTTTGATGAAAATTAAAACGTGTTAGTTTGTCGCTTTCACGAGGTTGGAGTAATAACATGTTCAACTACTTACGACATAGGCTCAAATCTAGGTAGTGCCTTTAGACATTTTTTTTCTCTCATTGACTTCCAAAACCCAAACCCTGGCTTGATCTGTTTGGTCTGTTTCGCAAGCATTTCCGGAAGTCTCACGATGTTGGAGATTACATTTAATGGAAACGAGAGCCCATATAAAACCACCCACTGCCCAGTTCCTGCCTGCAGTACGCCATTATCATAGGCAGAAGCAAACCCACACCGATCAGTATGAGGTTACTCTATTTCAGAGCACTGAAACACCACATGTATAAGGTGATGTCCCAGAGAGCTGAAACACTACCGCTCATAGCTCTCAGAGCATGAAAGCATTATAATATAGAACCCTGGCATCCAATACAGTGTGTGTAGACACTCATCGTAGGGGGTGCAGCGTACAAATTAAAGGCATTGTGAGTAGCAGTATGAAGTGAAGGCCGGTGCAAGATATCAGATAAAAAAAGAGACATACAGTACTGTGCTAAAATGAAAAAGAAAATGTAACAGAAAATGATCAAGTATGAAGTGATGAAAAACAGGTTACACCTCAAACTTAGAGATACTAAAGTTTTTGTTTAGGTTTTGTCTCAGAAACATTATTTCCTTGTCTGTCTTCATCTACATGTCTCTCCCCAAATCTGTTTTCTGTTGTTTATCCTTTTTCAGTCTTATGTCAACATCATAGGAATTCCAGAGAACCTGTCTCTGTTTTTGCACAGAAAACAAAATGCATTTACATCAGGGTGCTGTATAAACCGTGTTTTCAACATTCTATTTGAACACACATTTTTATGACTCAAAATAGGACATAATAAACTGAATGTTTTAGCCTCAAGGCCATACAGGAAATGCCCTTAAACCCAATTACCCAGTTAGGATAGGGAACAGACTGGGTACAGTGTCTAGCTAGCAGGCATTCACATTTCCATCCATCCTCTCTTGGACTGAGTGGATTCCCTCCAGGTTTTTTTTTTAAGAGTTTTTTTTATTTATATCTTCAAACTGAAAGAGGCCTTGTTATTATAAGTCCCCTTCTGTAAATCAGGTCTGGGTCCCACCCATTGTGGCCTGCATCCCTTCCACACCCTCTCTCGGCTCGCCTGTGTCTATTTCCAGAGGGTGGCTGAACTGAATGCTGCGCTGTGAGGGAGGTAGTGTGTAATTAACTCCCAATGAGAGAGCAGCAGCAGCAGTGGCATACTGCTTTCCTTTTCACTGCTGCCCCCCCACCCTCCCTGCCAATGGCTTCAACATGGCAGGCAGGCTCACCCCACCTCCCCCCTCTGCCATCCTGATCCCAACCTCCACACTTTCACAGTTTGTCCAGTACAGTGAGGACAGAGAGAAACAGAGTTTGCAGTTCAGGAGTGGTTCAGCTCTGCTACTTTAGCTCTTCACCAGTGCATTGAATGCGCTCCTTAAAATAGAAACAGTCATATTAATCCAATGTAGAAGTATTAAGCTTTTAACCTGGTATTACCCCAGTGGTTACGTATGGACATAACAATCAGTATTAACCGAGATGTTAATGGCCATAAGGAGAGTGATCAAGTCAGGCACAGATGCTAGCTAGTGACCATAACTGGTGGGGATCATCACTAATACATACGATGCAGGAGAATAAGTGCATTACCGGTAATGGGGATGATAGTTGTAGTCATCATGTGCATTACCGCTATAGTAATGACTATTGGCAGAAATAGGGACATGAGTCGGAAGACAACATTGAGTGAAAGCATCAAATAACACTAACTGAAAAACAAAAACGACTGACCTCCTTTACCTTTCAGGTCAACAGGAGAGAAGGTGCTACAGTTATCTCTAAAGGCTACCAGGAAACGCTATCGGAACTGTGGAGTGGGTCGCTACATCATAGAGGTAGGGTGGGGCTGGGGCATGTGCCTCTCAGCTCAGTGTGGATATATAGTTTCCCAGTAGCTATGTAAACCCTGCTTTAGTGAGAACCTGAAATTATCTCTGTAATGTTGGGCTATGCTGGTTTGAAAAGAGGCAAGATGAAACAATAGTAGACAAATCCGGTTCAAAATAATATTACTAACTAAAAGGGATACATAATGAAAGGTCAATTTACTGTAACCATAGAGAGTGAACTATACAGAATGTACATTTTCTTTAACTATGGACCAGAAGTCTGTTATTATGTCAGGAGTTAGGGTGTGTCAGCCAAATCAGGGCAGCGCGCTGGCTCTTTCTCTGTGTGTGGTTAGAGCTCCCCTGGTGGCCATGAGAGGGCTTACAGCTCTTCACACTGCAATATTTCACATGGTTGTAAATGTCAGTCCCAGTTCTACCGCCAACGTCTTCTTTTGATGATGGTGCAGTATTTCAAAAGCTTACCTCTGTGGTGGTCAGAAACTGAAGACCCAGACCCAGGGCCTACGATGCGTTCCTCGCTCACGCTGACACAGACGCGGTGGACTTCTTCTCATGCTGTGGACTCACTGACGATGCCCTGCTCAACGACAAGTTGCGGTACTGAAACACATCACCACCACCACCAGTCACTGGTGTTCCAGGTGTTGTTTACATCTTTCTCTATCTGTCTTTCATCAGAGAAGTGATGGATGAATGGACCAACACCACGCTAATGAGTTACCAACCTCCCTTCACCACCGGTGAGCCACCTCACATTAATCACACAGGGAGCTCAGTAGAGGCCATATCAATGAATCAAGCCTTACCATGTCCTCTCTCCACTCGTTCTCCAGTCAGAGAGCCGTAACCCAGGGTTTTCCTTGTTGCGGCCGGAGCTCGAGCTGGAGGTGGAGATGACGTGAGTTGCTCTTCCCGCTGTGTCCATACAGACCTCCCAGTGTTAACATTGTTTATTAGAGCAGAGAGTATATAACGTAACACATAGGTTACAAAGCAATGTCTCAGTATTATTACTGGCTTTTTTTTGCCTCTTGCCAGGCCGTCATTGTACATAAGAATTTGTTCTTAATTGACCTGCCTGGTAAAATAAAAGTAAAATGAAAAATAAAAAGTGTTTCTCTATGTACACTGAGAGAGTGTCATCATAGCATAAGACCACACATTATGATGTGCCCGCTGTACCCTTCATGTCAGGGTTGTATCCTGCATGTCAGGGTTGTGCCCTGTCAGATGCTAGTTGTTGTGTCTCTATCTCTGTCAGGAGGACCAAGGCCCTGGCAGCCTACCAGCAGCAGGCAGTGTGTGAGACAAGGTTGGTCAGAGAGGTCAGGACCCTTAGAGAACAGGTGAGACTAACCAGCCACAAGAGGATATTTTATGGAATATAAAAACCTGCTAGATAACTGTACATTCAATACATTTGTGTTAACAGATTCAGCTGGAGCTACAGAGGAGAGAAGTGGACAACCTAAACAATGAGTTGGACAAGGAGAGACGGCACAGAGTAGGTCTGTTTCACATCGGTTTCTTGGTCAGTGTGTGTCTGTCATTGTCAGGCCCTACTTACAGTAGTTGTGATCAGACTTAACCACAATGCTGTATATAATTCTAAGGTATTCATTCATGTGTTCTGTTTATGTGTATAGAACAGCAGTTCTTAGAGTATAAACTAAGGAAGACACGACAGCTCCTAGAGAGGCAGGTGTTTTGCTACTCAGGTCAGTGTTTATAGCTGTGAATACATGTTCTAATGTGTGTTTAAAAAAAAAAATATATATATATATATATTTAACCAGGTAGGCCAGTTGAGAACAAGTTCTCATTTGCAACTGCGACCTGGCCAAGACAAAGCAAAGCAGAGCGACAAAAACAACAACACATGGGAATAAACAAACGTACAGTCAATAACACAGTAGAGAATCTATATACAGAGTGTGCAAATGCAGTGCAAAATGCAGTAAGGTTAGGAAGGTAGGACAATAAATAGGCCATAGGCTATTAGTTCTCCCTGCACCCTCTGCTGACCACACTGGGTTACTGATATAGGTTACTGATAAGCAATTTGTATACATTACTGTATATCTATGTTTGAATGTGAACATAAAACAGTATTACTTTGCTTTAGATGATTCTGACCAGAATGACCCAGAATCTCCCAGCGAACCCATCAGCTCACCTCCCAGTCCTTTGGACCTGTCATTGGATGCAGAGATGTAGGAGATAGAAGGTGAAGAGGGAGTCAAACCGAAGACAATTCAGGTACAATATTTGCACAACAAGAGTTATTGAAATACTACTTTTTATTTTGGACAAAGGGCTCATAACTAGTGGCTTTTAAAAATGATTTGTTTACATAGGGGGCGGCAGGTAGCCGAGTGGTTAGAGTGTTGGGCCCGTAACCAAAAGGTTGCTGGATTGAATCTGTTGTTCTGCCCCTGAACAAGGCAGTTAACCCACTGTTCCTGGGCTGTCATTGTAAATAAGAATTTGTTCTTAACTGACTTGCCTAGTAAAATAAAATATATATTTAGCAGGAAACAAGGCTACACAGGGATACTTCAAAGGTTGATTGTGTGTGCACGCGTGTGTGTAATTTAACCGTATTTCAATCAGACTATTGTGCTGCACTGTGTGTCAACCTCAGTAGCTTTGAGGAAATACAAGTGAATGTCTGAATTAAATAATTTTTGTTTATGTTTATAGCACCTCAACATATTTCAAATCTCATTCTAGCCCTTATTAACATCAAAACCCTCTAACCAAACCTTATTCAACATCACTGTGATTTAATTTCTTTAGGAAGAAGTCAACATTATAAAGATGAGCAGAAAAACAGCACATTTAGGAATGTCTCACACAGTACAGAACAGAACATTAGGAACTGTCTAGCTGGCTCAGCACCAGGTTTCCATGGTTACCCCGCGTGCTGTAGATAACCCGCAGGCCAGTCTCATCAGCAGCAAAGTCGATGTTGGTCCAGACTTTGCAGTTGTAGTAGCAGTAGGGGAACTGGTTGTTGTAGCCGACGTCAGGTATCTTCAGACGACTTAGGTCATAGTGGCACAGTTCAGCAGAGTTGCAGCAGGTATAGAGCACTGCCTCACAATATACCACGGTGCCGGAGTCCTGGATAGCATTAGCATGCCTGTGGGACGGTGCCACGGACACATCCTCGTGGTTCTTGGAGGTCATGAAGTCGTCGTAGGAGCTTTAGCGGCGAACGATGTTCCCTAGTCTGTGGCCGTTCACAAGGGGCTGAACACAGTAGAAGTCCTCATTGCCCTCCTGGTCTTCCATGCTCTGCTTGTCCTGGCGGGCAGATTTTTGTGACCACAGGGGTGCTAATGTTGGACATGATGCGTTATGAGCAAACACCTTGCTTGCCTGTGATAAGAGACAATGGAGATGATCAGAGGGTCATGCAGTCAGGCCTTTTTTTGAGTGTTGATTTATTGCCATCATTTGTATTTGTATTGATGTATACTAAACAAAAATGTAAAAGCTACATGGAACATTTAAATATTTTACTGAGTTATAGTTACAGAAGGAAATCAGTCAATTGAACAGGCATAGGCCCACCCACTTGGGAGCCAGGTCCACCCACTGGGGAGCCAGTTTCAGCCAATCAGAATGAGCTTTCCCCCACAAAAGGGCTTTATTACAGACAGAAATACCCCCCCCCCCTCCCCCACCCCCCAGGGGTGGGATCATGTCAAAGTGGCTTTGATTGGATAGTAGCCGGGAGATTTAAGTTTATGACAGTTTGCAATGGAACACATAAAATGTTACTTTCAGAATTGCTTGGGTCCTGTTGGAGACCCTGGGCGTAGATACTGTTCACCTGGCATGAATACAAGTAATCATTTTTGAGGCCAGGGATGCGCTGGGCATCACCATTACCCTTTGTATACACAGGCTCAGTATGCAGACAAAAGCATGTTATTCTATTTACATACACCCAAATTAAAACATCTACATTTATTTTTTTAAATGTTATTTAACCTTTATTTAACTGGGCAAGTCAGTTAAGAACAAATTCTTATTTACAATGACGCCCTATCAAAAAGAAAAAGGCCTCCTGCGGTGACGAAGGCTGGGATTAAAAATAAATAAATAAATTAATTAAATATAGGACAAAACACATATCATGACAAGAGAGCCACAACCACACCACGACACTACATAAAGAGAGACCTAAGACAACCACATAGCATGGCAGCAACACATTACAACACAGCATGGTAGCAACACAACATGACAACAACATGGTAGCAGCACAAAACATGGTACAAACATTATTAGGCAGCAGCACAAAGGGCAAGAAGGTAGAGACAACAATACGTCACGCAAAGCAGCCACAACTGTCAGTAAGATTTCCAGGATTGAGTCTTTGAATGAAGAGATGGAGATAAAACTGTCCAGTTTGAGTGTTTTTTGCAGTTCGTTCCAGTCACTAGCTGCCGCGAACTGAAAAGGGGAGCGACCCATGGACGTGTGTGCTTTGGGGACCTTTAGTAGAATGTGACTGGCAGAATGGGTATTGTATGTGTAGGATGAGGGCTGCAGTAGGTGTCTCAGATAGGAGGGAGTGAGGCCTAAGAGGATTTTAACCTTCAACTAGTGGGTCTTGCGACGGGTATACAGAGATGACCAGTTTACAGAGGAGTATAGAGTGCAGTGATGTGTCCTTTAAGGAGCATTGGTGGCAAATCTGATGGCCGAATGGTAAAGAACATCTAGCCACTCGAGAGCAGCCTTACCTGTCGATCTATAAATTACGTCTCCGTAATTTGCATGGGTAGGATGGTAATCTGAATCAGGGTTAGATTGGCAGCTGGGGTGAAACAGGAGCGATTATGATAGAAGAAACCAAGTCTAGATTTAACCTTAGCCTGCAGCTTTGATATGTGCTGAGAGAAGGACAGTGTACCGTCTAGCCATACTCCCAAGTACTTGTATGAGGTGACTACCTCATGCTCTAAACCCTCAGAGGTAGTAATCACACCGATGGGGAGAGGGGCATTCTTCTTGCCAAACCACATGACCTTTGTTTTGGAGGTGTTCAGAACAAGGTGCCTTGGTGACAGGCAGTGGCTGAGATAGCAAATGTTCTGAATTTATACGCTGCACTCTTTGAGAGAGGTAGTTATCAAACCAGGCCAAAGACCCCTCATAGACACCAATACTCCCCTCATAGACACTCCACCACCTTTGGAAGATCTGTCTTGCCCAAAAAGGTTATAACCAGAAAGGTTAACATCATTGTTCAAAACACTCTTCCTTAACCGCGTCTCAGTAATGACCTGGATTGGAGCTGTGAACCCACACTTTCAATTAATACATTTTAGGTAATAAGCTTCTAGTGTTAACGTGCACAAAACCCAGGCTTTTACGAGGACAGAAATCAGTGAAGCAGATATCAGAGCACAAGTCAGAATTGGGGCTAGCAACAGTAAATGGGCCAGGGTGTACATGCACATTTCCAGATATCATCAACAGTAATACAATCAGGGCACAGCAGAGGACAGGGAGAGCTCTGCATTGTTGATATTTGAATGTGCATCATTAGAAATAAGTCATAAATGGTACATAACCATAAGAACAATTGAGGTTTACTTTAATAACAATGAACGTAAACCTGTGGAAGGCTAAACTATATATTAGATGAGATAGGAAACGTAAAACAGTAGCCAGGCAGTGTGGACAAAGAGTAGAACTCACAGTGGATGTCAGGAGCAACAGGACCAAGAACATGGTCAGCATTAGAGTACCCATGGAACACTGAGATTTAAAGGAACAGCATTGTCTTTTAAGCACACACACACTCACAGATGCACAAAGCCACAGATATTACTACTTTTCCCGTAGAATGCAGTTCCGTTATCAGTGTACAGGTGAGACCCAGGCGCAGACAACGTTAGGAATAACCAATGTTTATTATACCAACAGGGGGCAGGCAAAAGACAGGTCAGGGGCAAGCAGAGTTCGGTAATCCAGAGTAGTGGGACAAAGGTACAAAACGGCAGGCAGGCTCAGGGTCGGGGCAGGCAAGGAAAGGTCGAAACCGGGAAACCAAGAAAACAGGCACTTTAGAGAGAGAGGAGTAAAGGGGGATAACGCTGGTAGGCTTGATGAACAAAACTAACTGGCAACAGCCGAACAGAGAACACAGGTATACATACACAGGGGATAATGGGGAAGATTGGCGACACCTGGAGGGGGGTGGAGACAAGCACACAGACAGGTGAAACAGATCAGGGTGTGACATCCGTCTTTGTAAATCCAGAGGTTATGAAACCATCAAACCAAAATATGGAATCAGTGACAGGAACAATGTTCCATATTTATACTTCTGTGAAATTCACATTTCCATTACTGCGCAACCCACTTTGCTGAGGTCCACATTTCGCAAACAATATGTTATGAAACATATCTACAGGCAGAGTTTGAGGAAATGCAATCACCCAAGCATTTATGTGTCTTTTGTAGTGGGAGATGCATTAGCCGCAGATAAGCTAACCCCCTTACTACTTAATACTTTAAATGTGGTAGTCTTTTAAACACCACACTAGCTCTAAAATGGCTCTTATGGCCTCACATCTCTACTGAACATAGACATAAAGCTGCTCACTAAAGTGTATGGCTATAATGTGTCATCTTCATAGATCAGATGGATTTATGACAGGAATTCTTTCTTTTAAGGAAGGCAACTTTTCAATATAATTTCATTACACAAACCAAGTGTGGCAACGAGTGGAACTGAGAATGAGTTATGTTAAGCTCTTGAGTAATCAGGTATAGGTTCCCATCTTCTTCAACAGAAGTAGTTGCCATGTCCAGTGGTGTAAAGTACTTAAGTAAAAATACTTGAAAGTACTGCTTAAGTAGTTTTTTGGTGTATCTGTACTTTACTATTTATATTTTTGACAACTTTACTTCACAACATTCCTAAAGAAAATATTGCACTTTTTACTCCATACATTTTCCCTGACACCTAAAAGTACTCGTTACATGTTGAATGCTTAGCAGGACAGGAAAACGGTCCAATTCATACACTTATTAAGAGAACATCCCTGGTCATCCCTACTGCCTCTGATCTGGTGGACTCACTAAACACATGCTTCATTTGTAAATTATGTCTGAGTGTTAGAGCAT
This sequence comes from Thymallus thymallus, assembly GCA_023634145.1. NCBI lineage: Eukaryota > Metazoa > Chordata > Actinopteri > Salmoniformes > Salmonidae > Thymallus > Thymallus thymallus. The sequence goes on along the minus strand of CM042414.1, from coordinate 15,279,609 downwards.
GCCCCTGGCTATCGGTAAATAAATAAAAACAAAAAAAATGATGCCGTCTGGTTTGCTTTATTTGAGGAATTAGAAAGGATTTGTACTTTTACTTTTACTTTTGGTACTTAAGTATATTTTTGCAATTACATTTTCTTTTGATACTTAGATACAAATATATTTAAAACCAAATACTTTTAGACTATTACTTAAGTAGTATTTTACTGGGTGACTTTTACTTGAGTCATTTTCTGTTTACTTTTACTCAAGTATGAAAATGGGTTACTTTTTCCACCACTGGCCACAGGAGCATGTTTAGTTTCTGTTTTTCCCCTACCACACACAAAACATACTCTCATCACTTTTTCTTCCCTATTTTTATTCTCTTACATCAGCACCACACACCACATGCCTAATGGCTCATTGCACAAGAGACAGTCACTGATCCCCTCTCATATTTACATGGGTCTTAGAGCAATTGGTCTCACATCCACTCTGTCCTCTGGCTAAACATGAAGTCCTCTCTGGTGTTCACATTGATGATCACTGGACTTGTCTCCATCCTCCCTCAGGTAAGGACCACTGTACTGCTCAGCCCATAATATATGTTGTCTATATAAATGTCAATAATGTTCTGCAGGTGTGTACTATAATATTATTTTCTCTCTCATTTCTCACACTTTGCAGGCCCAGTCTTCGCCCAGTGATTGTGTGTGTAACCTGATGAACTCTGACCAACCCTTCCCTCATGACAAGCTGCAGACTGTAGAGAACAGTGCCTCTAAATGCACTAAAAACATCACTCCACAGCAGGTAAGAGACATGAAATCCTATTTCTAAATTCTCACTTTCTCTAAAACAATTACTACAAATAAATAGTGAGAAACAGATCTCTGATATTTCACATAATTTCATTGTGAATAAAAGTAAATAAAGTAATAGCCGATGTTCCCTACACTCTTAGAAAAAAAGGTTCCCAAAGGGTTATTCGTCTGTGCCCATAGGAGAACCCTTTTTGGTTCTACATGGAACCCAAAACAGTTCTACTTGGAACCAAGATAGTTCTATCTGGAACTAACAAGGGTTCTTTAAAGGGTTCTCCTATGGGGACAGCCGAAGAACCCTTTTAGGTTCTAGGTCACCAACCGGTTGATCGCGATCGACTGGTCGATCTCCAAGGCATTCCTAGTCGATCGCCAAACATTTCTGTAAAAAACCCAATGATAAAGCCTTGTGTTTTATTTATTTTATTCCTCTCGGGCTGTTGGCGGTAGCTGCACCCGATTCAGCTGCACTGTGTGCCGGGTAGGCAAACTATTGCCATTTTGAACCATTTCATGTGTCTGAAGGTACAAACTCTGCCTTCCCGGCCGGCCCGAGAGAAAAGTAAAGTGCACTATAGGCCTTCCGCTTGCCAATCGGATTGCTCAGATTACCATGTCTGCAGTAACATTACAGGCGTAAAAAAAGCTACAGCAAAGTTGATACTGTGAGATTTCAAAACGTTTAAAACCATAAGTAGAGAGAGACTGTCAATGAATACAGCAAAGAGCTGCTGTTTGTATGAGTGAGTTCATGTTTAAGTTCTTACTCAGCACTGTCAACACTTTGTGTTCAACAAATGCGTGCTCTTCCTATTTCCGTTTAGCGCTACAAGAAGCACTGCAGCATTAATGAATGAGAAGGAGGACAGTGTAGCGATTGGCTTGTGTTGTTGTTATTAATTAAATTCAGCAGGGTCTTGGGTCTTTTTTAATAGGAATATTTCACTTTCCCTGTTCATAGGAGTAACAACATGAATTTGTGCATGAGTCAGAAATAATTTGGCGCTACTCGAGTTTTGCCATCAGCTGGAAGACTGTGTCCCTTTTTTTAAATTTTTTTTTTATTTCACCTTTATTTAACCAGGTAAGTCAGTTGAGAACAAGTTCTCATTTGCAACTGCGACCTGGCCAAGACAAAGCAAAGCAGTGCGACAAAAAAAACAACAACACAGAGTTACACAGTAAACAAACAGTCAAAAACACAATAGAAGAAATCTATATACAGAGTGCAAAATGTAGTGCAAAATGCAATAAGGTTAAGAGGTAGGACAATAAATAGACCGTAGTGGTGATATAAATTACAGATTAGCATTAACACAGGAATGAAGGATGTGCAAATTATTATGTGCAAATAGAGATACTGGAGTGCAAGATTAGCAAAAAAAATAAAAAATTATGGGGATGAGGTAGTAGTGTGGGCTGTTTACAGAAGGGCTATATACAGGTGCAGTGATCGATAAGCAGCTTTGACAGCTGATGCTTAAAGTTGTTGAGTGAGATAGGAACCTCCAGCTTCAATGATTTTTGCAATTCGTTCCAGTCATTGGCAGCAGAGAACTGGAAGGAAAGGCGGCCAAAGGAGGTGTTGGCTTTGGGGGTGACCAGTGAGATATACCTGCTGGAGCGCATGCTCCGGGTGGGTGTTGCTATGGTGACCAGTGAGCTGAGATAGGGCGGAGATTTACCTAATAAAGACTTATAGATGACCTGGAGCCAGTGGGTTTGGCGACGAATATATAATGAAGGCCAGCCAACAAGAGTGGTGGGTAGTATATGGGGCTTTGGTAACAAAACGGATGGCACTGTGATAGATTACATCCAATTTGCTGAGCAGAGTGTTGGAGGCTAATTTGTAAATGACATCACCGAAATCAAGGATCGGTAGGATAGTCAGTTTTACAAGGGCAAGTTTGGCAGCATGAGTGAAGGAGGCTTTGTTGCGAAATAGGAAGCCGATTCTGGATTTAATTTTGGATTGGAGATGCTTGATGTGACTGGAAGTTGAGTTTACAGTCTAACCAGACGCCTAGGTATTTGTAGGTGTCCACGTATTCTAAGTCGGATCCGTCAAGAGTAGTGATGATAGTCCGGTGGGCAGGTGCGGGCAGCGTTCGATAGAAAAGCATGCATTTGGTTTTACTAGCATTTAAGAGCAGTTGGAGGCCACGGAAGGAGTGTTGTATGGCGTTGAAGCTTGTTTGAAGGTTAGTAAACACAGTGTCCAAAGAGGGGCTCGATGTATACAGAATGGTGTCGTCTGCGTAGAGATGGATCAGAGAGTCACCAGCAGCGAGAGCGACATCATTGATGTATATAGAGAAAAGGGTTGGCCCAAGAATTGAACCCTGTGGCACCCCCATAGAAACTGCCAGAGGATTGGACAACAGGCCCTCCGATTTGACACACTGAACTCTGTCTGTGAAGTAGATTTTTGGTCAGTGTCAGTGGAGGAAAGGGAGCGGAGGGATGTTGAGAGGCGGACCCTCAGTCTGCTGCTCTCTCCCCATGCAGAGACTGACCATCAGATGCAGGCACCATCAGCCCCGTAAAATAAAAATAAAAATAAAATTATTTAAAGTAGTCGCTCAGCTGTGCCTTGCAAATAATACAACAACGGATCTATTACCGGTAAAGCCTACCTCAAATTGTTAAATATATTTTTTTTTAAATGGCCCAAACAACAATGCATTGGCAGGGCAATTCAATCAAAGCCAATATGAGGCAATAATGTATTGGGTCTATAGCTTACTGCACACACCTAAAAAAAAACAGTACTGTAGCAATAAAAAATCTAATCTGAGCGGTTGATCTCGGTTTGCATTTTGACTCAGAAACTGATCTTGACTCAGAAAAAGTTGGTGACCACTGTTCTAGATTTTTTTCAGAGTGTATCTCCTGTTCACCTGTAGACTATAGAGGTGGAGAGTCTGTTGCTGGGTCTGAATAGGCGTATACCCCAGCTGGAGGCAGATGTGTCAGTGCTGGAGCAGGAGGATGATGGGGATCTGTACGGGGCGGTGTCTCTTCAGGTCATAGAGAACGAACTGTCTCAGATCCAGCAGCTCATTGCCAAACTCAACAGTACCACTCACAGCCACCAACGCCTCAACACAGACACTGCTGAACAGGTAAGGAGCCTTACTGGAGATCAAACTCTATTGTACTCAAGAAGTTGCCTAAAATACTTTACCTTAACAATGGGCATGCCACTTCTGATTAAATATGCATTATAGTTACATTATCTATGAACATGTATGACTACAATATACAGGAGTCATTGTAGAGAAGCGTGGATCCTCAGTTTGACTATGTGTATTGAGGAATGATCAGATGCTCTTCTTCGCAGCTGCAGGAGCTCAAGGAAGAGATGGGGAAGCTGGAGACATTTGACAACATGCAGGTGGTCAGGGGAAAGGAGGCTAACAAACGTCTGAGGAGGGACCTGGACCAGTGCCAGAACGGCCCACATCCTACTGCCCCACCCCCGGAACCTGCACCTGGTTCGTCTCCTCATGCCTTCTCCCATAGTGACGCCTGTATTAAAATCTAAATCTTTCTGCATTTGAAGAGTTTTTTTATACTCTGGTGTCACTGTCATCATGTTCATTTTATGTCTCATGTAGGAAACTGTTCCATGGGACGCCTCCGGAGCGTGACTGGTCCCAACACATATTCAGTTACTGAGTATGGTGCCTCATATCATTATGGCTCCTGGGGTCGCGACCCCAAACCTGCTGCAGGGAAGGAGAGCTGGTTTTGGATAGTGCCTTTGACTTCAAGCAATGTGTTCTCTAACTTTGTGAGACTTTATAGCAGCCTGAGCTCTCTGGTTGTGGGGGTCAGTGTTCCAGGCACTGTAGCGATTCATACCTCCAACCCCACCACCAACACCATCCAGGGGCCTAACGTTGTCATGTATGGGGACGCCCTCTACTACAACTGCTACAACAAGGGCGCTGTCTGCCGCTTCAACATTGCAGCCAAAACGGTCACCTCCATGGACCTGCCCAAAGGTACTGGGTTCAACAGCAAGTTCAACTTCTGCCATCTGGATGCTTGTTACGGTTACACTGACATGGACCTGGCTACTGACGAGTCTGGTGTCTGGGTGATCTACAGCACCCCTGATAACTTTGGTAACCTGGTCCTTGCTGAGGTGATCCCTGACAGTCCACCCACCCTGGGCCGGACCTGGACCACTTCAGCTCACAAGCGTGCAGTGACCAACACCTTTATGGCATGCGGTGTGCTCTACGCAACGCGGTACCTGAATAAGGAAACAGAGGAGATATTTTACTCCTTCGATACTGTGAACGGCCGGGAGCGATATGACATCGGTATAGAGATCAAGAAAATGTCCACCAACATCCAGTCCCTCAACTACAGCCCCGTTGACCACATGCTGTATGCCTACAGTGATTCGATGGTTGTTTCCTACAAGGTTAATTTTGGTTAAACTATATACAACAACGTTTGAGTCTAATCTAAATAAAAAGTGTTTATTGCTCACTTGACAATGTGTATTTTGTTAGGCACATACCTTTACCACATCCAGCATCAGTAGAAGGAAGAGAAAAACCCATTGTGAATCTTGACATTGCAACCAGTGTTGAAAGAAATGGACTGATTAAACATGTGACTCTATGCTGACAGTCTTTATTTGTTTTTCATTACATGTTCAATACACGGACAGAGACAACTTACAGTATCTATATATTTCAACTTTACATTTCACATTTTATGACGAAGCAGGTACGAGTCAATCCTACTATCTCTGTGAACAGAAACAATGTTGGGGAGACTCCCACGAAACCAAACAGTCAGAAAACAACGTATTGCTCAATATAAATCAATCAACAATACTGTAGTAATAATAATACACAAGGACCAATAATACCACAGATATCTAAATTATATTGTTATATAAAAAGAGGAACTCAAGGAAAGAGGATCCAAAATGCTGAATTTGTCACAATACACTAGTTTTTGAGTGCTCTTTCAGTTAACCAGCTCTAAAAACAGTGAGTATCTACAGTGCAAGGAGGACCTGGAAGGATTTGGGGGGGTAGGGTCAGGATAGCAGGTACAAGCCCCAGTGGGTTAGGGTGGTGGGTAGAAGGTTAGATGGGTGATTGGAAGGGGGCACTTTGACTATACTGTACAGCACTTCAATGGGACAAATTACATTCAGGGCCCGCAGGTAGTATGTATGAGACTGAGGAAGGGGGCAAAATCAGGCCCGCTCAGAGCTGACAGAAACAATAGTCTTATAGAGAGAAAATGCATGACAAAAACCTTGTCATGAATATCACACTCAGGTGCATGCAAACAGATTGGAGGAGTATGAAGGAGTGTTTGTTCTTCTGACTAGTCCCAATATCCTCTCACCGAAGCCCCATTATCATACCCCGTTTTACATGTTTTATCGCCCTCCAATTATCACCCTTTCAGGACATTTTGTAGACCCGCTGCTCTCACACTATTTGCAACTTCACAAATGAAAATGCCTCGTTCATCCAGATATAATCTCTCCTCATCTCTTGCTCTTTGTCAGATAAAGCTATTCATTAATTAATGAATCCCTCTTTCCTAACAATCTGCGCTACATCCACCTCGGATCCCTTGCACATTGGTACACTGTTGCTAGGCAGCACTATGAACAGAAAAGTGACCTCAGCTGATAGCCCTTTTGGGGCAACTGGAAGTGTCTGTGAGGGGCGGGGCACCTTGTGGTTTTGGTTGGAGGTGGTTGGGGTTGGGATTTGCCCTACATTCCGAGCTTGGAGCATTGGGCTCCAAAAAAGCCCTGCCCCTTACAGACAGTCACAGGAAGCACCCCTGCGGTAGTAGTTATCCCACAGAGAGATTGACATTCGAATAGATGACAGGGAGCAAATAAAATGTAGAAAGTTATTACTGTGAAAATTGTCAGGGACCTCAGTTCCTCCTCAAAGGACAAGCCTGGCTCAATGGGTAGTCCATCACAGCAGCTAGCAGCACACACCTAGCCTCTCCAGTAACAACGACTAGTATTCCTTCTCAATATCATGGAGAATAAAGAGGTCTGTGGGCTGTTAGGATATTCGTTCTCTATGTCAGTAATGCGTGGGTATGGATGTAAATACAATAACATTTGTTTTGTGATGAAACATTTACTCTGACACATTGACAGTGTGTTTGGGTGTGCGTGCATGCATATGTTTGTGTGGGCATGCGTGTTTTGTGCTACTGTGTCAAGAAGTGACAATATACTTTGGCTCGGTTCCCTTACAGAGTCCAGCCCTCATAGGTAAGTGTGTGTGTAGCTTTGGTCTATTATCTGTGTGGGGCTGGGGGCTGTAGTCCAGGCCAGCTGTAGTCCCGTCCTGTGGTGCTGACATGAGAGAAGAACATCTCAGATCTAACGGGTTGTGCCTCGGCTCCTAGGTCTGGTTTGGTTTGGGTCAGAGTGTGATTGTCGTTTGGGAGACCACTAAGAACCGATCCTAAGCAGAACCACTTCCATGTTGGAGAGGTGGAGACGACCGGGACCACACTAACTATATAGGAATGGATTATCCTACTAGTGGAATCATGTGAGCTAAATGGGTATATAGAATCGCACTACGTTAATTCATGCTTCTGTATGACAATCCATGGGAAACCCACATGGTATGGGATGTGGAGTGGGAATATGAATCTAGTGCCTGTGACACAGACACATCCTTCAGGTAGAGAGAGGCATATCCACTGTGTGATGTAAAACCCTCTGAAATATTATAATAGGCTGTGTGCTGCTTTCTGTCAATTCTGGGACCTCCCAGACAAAAGCCCATAATCTCTGCTGTCTTATTGTTTAAGACAAAGAGCAAGAATAGTACCAACTACAACACAATGTCCTGTTGCTAGCATGTCTTTTTTTTCCAATGACCAACCACCCTCACTGACTACATACAACCCACTTAACTACCATCATTGATCACCTCATAGGGTCTGAGAGGAGGGGGGCAGGGGGTAGATGGTTCTCAGGGTCTGAGAGGAGGGAGGAGCGGGGCAGGGGCAGGGGGCAGATGGTTCTCAGGGTCTGAGAGGAGGGAGGAGGAGGGCAGGGGGCAGATGTAGGGCAGGGAAAAGGCAAACGGGGAGGAGACACTGAGCAAAACACAAATGACACACAAAACCAAAACTGCTTACGAAGTTTAAGGGGAAGAGTAATACGTTGGTGTCCATTTTTACAGTGAGGGGAGGGGGTGGCAAAAGTTGTCAAATACTGAGGGATTTTGCGTAATACTACGACAAAGACATAGAGAGATAGATAGAGAAGACATCCTTCACCAACCATTTCAAAGTAGAAACTCCTATCTCTCTCTCTCTCTTTCTCTCTCTCTCTCTCTCTCTCTCTCTTTAATCGTCCCTATCTCCAACCCAAGTCTGCCTGTCTATCTGTGTGTGTGTGTGTGTGTGTGAGGGGGTTCAGCAAGACACCTCCATGGTGTGGCTGACCTGGCCCTCGTTGCTGTCAGAGTGTGTAAAACCCCGGATACGAGAGCTGTCAATGGAGCTGCCACTGGTCAGAGAGGCCGTCCGGGAGCGGGCCAGACGGGTCATACTGGCAGAGGGCACTGAGAGAGAGAGAGAGAGAGAGAGAGAGAGAGAGAGAGAGAGAGCAGGAGAAAATGAGAGAGAGAGAGAGGGAGAGAGAGAGAGAGAATGAGAGAGAGAGAATGAGAGAGAGAGAGAGAGAGGGAGAGAGAGAATGAGAGAGAAAATGAGAGCGAGAGAGAGAAGGGAGGGAGGGAGGGAGGGAGGGATAGATCAAAAGAGGGAAAGACAAGATTTGCATTTAAACAACAGCAAAGCTAAGTCAATATGAACTAACCACTGGGAGATATGGGACAACATGCCAATGTGTAAACTGAAAAGTAACACCTGAGCCGCTAGTGCAACAAGGCAGCCAGCTGTAACAAACATTCCTGCTAGCTATGGATGCTTGAGAGTTTCTGTAAAGCCATCAACATGTGCCTGCAACTCTGCATACAGACACATTCACCCTGCTACAGTACAGCAGGACCATGCAGTGGGACTGTGAGGAAAGTCTGAATGCTGCAGAGGAGTTGATCTCCGTCAGCTCCCCCTCCTGCAAGCACTATCCTGCTCCTGAATTTTTCTGTGAAGATTTCGCAATTGTCTTAGAGTAGAGCGATGACCATTTTCAGTGGTGGAAAAAGTACCCAATTGTCATACTTGAGTAAAAGTAAAATATAAAAACAAAAATATAATTAAGTATCACAAGTAGAAGTAAAATTCTAAATCATTTCAAATTCCTTATATTAAGCAAAGCAGACGGCTCCATTTTCTTGTTTTTAAAATGTATGGATAGCCAGGGGCACACTCCAACACTCAGACATTATTTACAAAAGATGCATTTGTTTTTATTGAGTCCGCCAGACCAGAGGCAGTAGAGATGACCACGTGTTCTCTTGATAAGTGTGTGAATTGGACTATTTTCCTGTCCTACTAACCATTAAAAATGTAACAAGTACTTTTTGTTGTCAGGGAAAATGTATGGAGTAAAAAGTACAATATTTTCTTTAGGAATGTAGTGAAGTAAAAGTAAAAGTTGTCAAAAATATAATTAGTAAAGTAAAGTACACTTAGCTGCAGAAAAGGCAAATATTTGCAATTAAAATATGGCAAGTTCTATCCTAGTCGTTTCCATGCAAACATTTCTCAAATAGTTGCTTCACTTGGACACTCCAATGTGCCAATGAGCGTTCAACACTGGATCATAACGAACTGTATGCCATGCAAAGAGCAAGATGGGGAATGCAATGGAAGGGATGGGAAAAAAGTAACAATTATATTTTTCCTTAGGCTGAGGAAAAATGCATTTAGAAAATAAATACAAAATGTAATCAAATCTTTTAGAATGCCAAAGACCAGAACTCAAGTGCTAAAACAAAGAACATTATATAATAAGTCAGATATATTATCAGAGCATCATCACTGCACATCTCATATAGGGAAAGAAGAGAGGAGGTCAGAGGTCAGAGGTGAACAGCAAACAGGAAGTACCTGGCCCTCCACTCAACCTCCGATCCTTCACATACGCAACTGAGAGAAGGCAGGAAAACAGAGGGCAAGATTAACACAACAGGTACCTGCAATAGACATCACACGATACCAAACAGCATATTCACAACGCATTCACAACACAGTCAGAACACTATCTCACATTCAGAACAACGCAATGTACAGACAGTGTCTAAACAGAGGATTAAAACACACAAGGGGGAAGAACAATGTATTTCTAAGGTATGGCGACCCTAACCCTAACTCAACCAAGGTAGTGATGCCTAATTTCTGAGAGACCACAAACCCACACACACAGTCTCACAGACCCACTCATATGTGACAAATTATTGTAATCTGGTTCTACTGTATATACTTACTGTAGCCCATCCCCTGGAGGAAGTATTTGAATGCTTCGGACAGTTTTCCAGGCTATAAAACAACAAGCAGAGTATGATAAGAAACTTGACCGCCTGAGACTCTGTGTAACCCTGACCCCAGATGAGGACAATGACCTCTGGGTAGTGCTGTGGCGAGTGCTATAGAGACAACTCTCTCATGGTGGCAGAATGGTTTATAAAAAAAGGAAGTTGAGGGTCAGTAGAGGGTTATAGGGAGGCACCATATCGAGAGGTTAGAGGGACATTTTAAAGAGGAATTTAGGGGTCATCTGAGATTTGTGTCAGAAGAGAAACTGGAGGAAGTAAGGGAGATATGGAGGTGGGGCAGAGTGGAAGAAGTATTTGAATGTGTGATGAGAAGATGCAGAGGGCCATTTGAAGGCAGTGTTCTGACCTGTGTGAGCTGAGGGAGTCCACCAGAGTCAGCCATCTGAAGCACAACAGGGGAGAACAGGGACATAACCATAGTTAGTAATTATACAATATCTTTATTTCAAATGGTTGAACTAACCACACCATGTAAAATCGAAATAATTAACAAATTCATTAAGTATTTTAATCAATAAAAACAACCCAATAAAGACTAATAATCTTTAACATTACTTTGCACTCATACCTTTAAGAAGGTGGTGTTGGTTGGGTCAAGTTTGGAATTGCATTCGACCTTGAGAAAAACAACATATTAAATAACGAGGGACAAGTTGCTTGGATATTAATATTCTCAGATAAAATAACTTGATATCAAGATGATTTCCGGAATGTAGATGTTGTAAATGAAAGAGATTGGAGGGATGCGGGATGATCCAGATAATGCAGTCTGCTGCAGTGATGAGTCATTCCAACACACATCCATCTCTCAGAACAATAACGAAGAAATGAAGGGATGGGTTTCTAGGTCAAAACAGGTCTTCTTTCTCTCTCCCTCTCCCTCTCTGTCTCTCTCTCTAAAGATGAAACGAGCAGCAGGGTTCTTCAAACATCAAATAGCATAAAATATTAAAGTGACCTCCATCTGCTCTCTGTCTCTGTCTCTGTCTCTGTCTCTGTCTCTGTCTCTGTCTCTGTCTCTGTCTCTGTCTCTGTCTCTGTCTCTCTCTCTCTCTCTCTCTCTCTCTCTCTCTCTCTCTCTCTCTCTCTCTCTCTCTCTCTCTCTCTCTCTCTCTCTCTCTCTCTCTCTCTCTCTCTCTCTCTCTCTCTCTCTCTCTCTCTCTCTCTCCAGACAAAATGAGCAGCAGGGTGCTTCACACCAAATAGCATAAAATATTTTGTTTTCTGTTTTCATCCCTCCCTCCCTCCCTCCCTCCCTCCCTCCCTCCCTCCCTCCCTCCCTCCCTCCCTCCCTCCTTAACAAGGTTGTATAACCTCTCATTCTACTCCTCTCCCCTTCCCATCCCCTCCTCCCATCATTCAATCCTCAATTTACTGACCTGCTTCTGTTTCTCTCAGTGAGGGCAAACATTTACCTCTCAGCATGCCAAGTGCTGCACAGAGCCACAATAGATGGAGGAAGAGAGGGAGGGTATGGAGGGGAGGCAGGGAGGGAGGGATATCAAAAACAGGAGGGGGGGGGCAGGTAGGGAGGGAGGGAGATGAGACAGGGAGTGAGGGAGGGAGTAGGGAGGTAGAGAAGGAAGAGATAGAAATGGAGAGAAGGTGTAGATGAGAGAAAAGGAGAGGGATAACAGAAGGGAAAGGACTCACCACTCCCTCCTCAGCTGGAGCATTGTCACCAACAACCAGCATGACAGGGCACCTAGAAACACAGAGCACAGATCAGCAAACAACACAAACAGTAAACATGGCTAATCCCAGTAACCTGTTATGAATGGTAAGGGTACCTAAACACTATTAGCCAATGACATGAAGGACCATGGAGAATGGTCTAGTGTAGTAGAGAGACTCACTTCAGGGTCTTAGCATTGATGATGGTCCCGGTGCGGTTCATCTCCAGATCCCTACGGCTGAGAAGGAAGACACACTGCTTACATTCTCTCACAGAATATATAACTCTCCACATCTGCCACACACAAACACACGTCTGACGTTTGTGTTTGTGTGTTACCTGTTGTACATGTTCCAGAAGAGCTGCAGGTTGACCTGGTTGACCGTGTTGTTGATCTGTTGACGGTAGCTCTGGACCAGCTCGGTGTTGTTCATCAGCTCCTCCTGTACAACAAAACATTATTAACACAGGTAGACTGAAAGACTTTAGGTTTAGGAGCATAAAAACCCTGTAGTCTAGTGTTGTTTTATGTAGTACTATGTGTTGCCACAAACTGTTGTAGTGGGGTAACAATTTATTTGGACTGAGAGCTCACCTGGCTAAAGAGGTGGGGCAGGACTGTGTCTGGAAGAGCACTGGTGAGCCCAGACAGCTGGAGAGGAAGAAGAGAGAGAGAGAGAGGAGGGAGGAGGAAAGAGATTTTATTGCTTTGCACCCATTGCAACAAGAGCAGCCATTCTGATAGTTGATAAAATGGTTGCTTTAAAGGTAACCCTGTATCTATCTATCTATCTATCTATCTATCTATCTATCTATCTATCTATCTATCTATCTATCTATCTATCTATCTATCTATCTATCTATCTATCTATCTATCTATCTATCTATCTATCTATCTATCTATCTATCTATCTATCTATCTATCTATCTATCTATCTATCTATCTATCTATCTATCTATCTATCTATCTATCTATCTATCTATCTATCTATCTATCTATCTATCTATCTATCTATCTATGCCACAGAGGTGTAGTATCTGCTACCTTGCCGGTGGCCCAGTCGATCCAGCCCTTCCCGTTGGGGTCGATGTTGAGCAGTACCAGGCCCTCCACCAGATCAGGGAAGATCAGCTGAGGACAGAGCAGAGCAGAGCAGAGCAGGGGTCTGTTATGTAAGATACACCTGGGATCATTATCAGGCAACAAAATTGTGAAATATGTGGACAAGCAAAGAACAACAACAGGGTATGACTTACAGCAAATTTGGCCAGGATGTAGGCACCAGCTCCAACTCCAATGCCCAAAATGCACTTGAATCTGGAAAATGAGAATGGTTTGAATTACTTTACAGGTTTATCAGTTGTATTAATTCATTCAAAGTTCAACAATACACTATTAGAAAAAAAAGTGCGATCTAGAACCTCAAAGGGTTGTCCCCATACGAGAGCCCTTTGAAGAACCCTTTTTGGTTCCAGGTAGAACCCTTTACACAGAGGGTTCTATATACAACCAAAAAGGGTTCTACCTCGAACCATGGGGGCAGCAGAATAACCATTTTGGAACCCTTTTTTCTAAGAGTGTATGGATGATGGAATGTACTGTTTACTAGGAGAGAGAGGAAGGGGAGGCCCACTCACCCAAAGTGCTGCACTACGCTGGGCAGCATGCTTGCCAGCTGGTCCATGGTGGGGTACTGGTACCTGTGGAGAGGTGAGGTGGAGACCTTTAGTTAAATAGTCACATGGCAGAGAGAGACAGCACTGTAGAAATTCTTGTCTATATGCATATTCCAGTCAAAACAATACAACAACAGAGGTGTATGGAAACAGGCATATACTTGCGTACGTGTGTGTGTGTGTGTCTGTGTGTCTAATGTGCGTGCATGTGAATGTGTAGGTGCTATATTACCCCTGTGGCATCTGAGAGGCTCCAATCTGCTGTCCAGGAGCATCCACATGACACACCACAAAGTGCTTGGTGATCTCCTGCATATCCTCGTTGTTGAAGAAGCTGTTGAAGCACAGCTTGTCTGTGGAGAGCAGAGAGACAGAGAGAGAGAGAGAAAGAGAGAGAGAGAGTAAACACATTAAATATGCATTGAAGAGAGAGCACCTTGAAGGAGTCATTACTACCCTGTCAGCAGGGAGAATAGATCTCAAGAATGGGCAATGTCCTAAGGTTTCACTGGGAGTCGTTCCATCATCATCATCTGGGTGCTTGAGCGGTCTTCCAGTAAGTCAGAGTAAAGAGAAACCAATCTAGTTTGATATACTGCACTTAAACTGAGACATTTAACTGAGTTTATAGGTTAACGGATGTGCCAACACTCTCTCAGTTCTACTGACCAGCAATTACACCACTCGTATATAGTAACTCTTAAAATCTGCAACAGTATCAACAACTCTGATACCAACAACTCTGATATCAACAACTCTTACATTAACAACTCTGATATCAACAACTCTGATACCATCAAATCTGATATCAACAACTCTGATAGCAAAAACTCCCACCACTGCTGATGTCCTACTTGTGTTTATGTTTGCGATGAGTCAGACAACAACAACTGTTTTGCTCCATGGAGCTAAGACGGTGATAAATCTCGTTATATCTCATCGAAAACCAACAAACATCATTACACAGGCTAACTAAACAATAACCGGACAGAATGAAGCTGATGTGTTCTGTGCTATTTAATTTATAAGGCAGCGAAGTGATTCTGATTCGCTCACACACAGTCAGCCATGGGGCAATAGAAGACCATTCATCTTCATCCTCCGCAGGCGCATTGTCTCCCTGTGAAAACCTGACCCATCTCCTCCCCAGCACAGTACAAGGACACAGTACAGGAGCAACAGAGCCAGATATAGGCCAGTGTCTCCTTTATTGGGTCTCCTCTCTCCTCTCCCTCCATCCTGTATCTGTGAAGACTGAGTCAGCCTGCAGCGCTGTGGTTCCTGGCAGTGCATACTAATAACCCCAGCTGCAGCTGCAGAGGGAGGCAGGCAAGCAGTGGAGAAGCTGATCTACAGCGCCGCAATGCTGACCATCCCCCAACAACAACCCCACCCTGCCTGCCTGCCTGCCCTCCCTTCCTCCCCTCGGGTTAACACTGCACGACAGGGATGTTTTTCTGACCTACATTTCTTCCTCTCCCTCCCTCTCTTTCTGACGCTCTTTCTTTTTGTTTCTCTCTCCGTCCATCATTATTTCATTATCCACTCCTTTATTGAATTATTGACCACTCTGGCAGACAGTGTTATCTTGTGGAATGCAGATTGAATGGGCAATTTCGATGGACAACACTGGATCTTTTGTTGGAACGTATTTCAAATTGCAGTGAACAGCTACTGGTAATGTAATTTTGTTGTAACGTTGAAGAAATATTGTGTTTTGTATCTATGATTCATTCCGACCCCTGACAAGACTCCCTGCAAACTGCCGCAACCCTGAAAAGCCGTCCCCATCCACCAATTAGAGTAGCTAACGAGAAGCCTCTGTGCGGAGGTAGTAACAGACATGCTGAGTAAAGCGTAAACCGTAAACCGTAGTCCAAAGACGCTAGGACGCTAACAGACTGTAGCTACAGGGTTCTGAGACCACCATATGCGGGAGACTGTAGGAGAAATTGCTTGAGCTGCACTGAGAATTTTGAAAAGTCCAATATTCTAGAACACTGCTGTGCGTACATGTACTTGTTTGGTACAGTACTCTGATAGACCCTTAAAGGTAGAGAGAGAGTCATACTGTCATTCTGCAGTGGGCTGGCTGGATGGCTGTCAGGGAATGATATACCTCCCAGTATGGAGTCCAATTATCACCTCAGATAACAGGCACAACACCTCCGTGGCGGGGCTGACAGCTCCACGGATATAACTGCAAGGTCACACCATGAACAACACCATCAGGAAGTGTGGAGAGATGCAGGTCACCGTTGCGCAACTGATGGTGGTGCAACATAGACATAACACACCCACGAAGCACATACACGAAACCCGCACACACACACACACACACACACACACACACACACACACACACACACACACACACACACACACACACACACACACACAGGTAGAGGGACAGAGTGTGTACTCACGGTTAAGCCCAACATCGTGGTAGGTGAGGATGGCAGGCTTGTTTCCTTTGGGTGCACCACGAATCACCACATGAAGCATCCCATAGGGAGTCTCAATGTCATGTTCCTGAAACATACACATGCTTATTTCTAATGGGAATGCATAGATTTACACTCACAGAGACATACTGCACCTCTACACATGCACACAATATTGGTGGGGTTCAATAGGGTTCACTGATGAGCACAGACAGCTACTATCACCCAATAACTATCAGTGATATAATAGGCCCCATACTCAACTGTCTGCCTCTGATCAACATAAAACCTTTATGGATTCACATGAGAATTCTGATAGAGAGGGCTGACAACACTGTGCAAATAAAGATACTTCTATCTCTAAATAGAGATAGAAGTCTGGCCCACAGTATGTATATAATATCCTGCTCGAGTGAGTGGGAAAAAACATTCTGTGCAGCATACTCCCACACACTCACTCACTCACTCACACAGAACACACACGAAAGCTCACACACACACACACACACACACACACACACACACACACACACACACACACACACACACACACACACACACACACACACACACACACACACACACACACACACACACACACACACACACACACACACACACACACCTCATACACACGCAGACACATATACAGTCACACACACCCATACGTCTTGAGAGCAGTGCAGTGAAACGTGAAAGATAGGCTGCGTCCCCAAATGGCACCCTATTCCCCATATACTTTTGACAAGAGCTCTATGGGCCCTGGCCAGAAGTAGTGCACTAAATAAGGAATAGGGTTCCATTAAGGATGCAGCCGTAGTCTGGCACGGAAAGTGCTCCCTAACCACGCATCATTCTGGCACCCAATATATCTGACAGTATTCTGTGTGCACTCATTTCAGGTACTGCAGTAGAGCCACCTGTAATATCTGTTGGTCTCTTTTCGTCTTTGTGTAACATGAATTGCTTGCGTGAACGATTGACAGACACAATGTAGGTCATCAAGGTCATATCGGGCGCTAAAGATGAGATGGTCATATCGGGACTACAGTATGATAGGGGTTGATAGAATGCGTACAAATGATTTAGTATTTTCTGTATGGCTGCCTGTCTGAAATATCATAGACATAGACAAAGACCACCTTGGTGGAGCACAATAGACTGCAGGTAAAACAGCGCCTGGATCACACACTGCAAACACTCCCTCTCTCAGTCCCTTCCGTGCTCCCTTTCTCTCTCACTCATCTTCCTCTCTCACTCCATACCTTATGGCTCCCAAGGTCAGAGAGACATTTGTCCTAATACGGAATAGTTAGCAACTCACAAGACTTATGGGTATCTCACATACACACTCACTCCCAGGGCTATTTCTCTGTGTAGACATGCATGTGTGGAGGAATGCATTACTGTGTGTCGTAGCATTAGTGTGTCAGCTTGTTTCATACATTACATGACTGATCATAAGAGGGACAACCATTTCATTACGCATGATTACCCGTACATTAAATTAGATAATAAAACAAATACATAACTTAATCTTTCACAATGCACTATTATTACAGAGTATTACAACAGCACGGTGCATCATAGAGAGCTAGTCATTTTGATAAGGTATAAACATGATATAAGAACATGCATGAATATGGTAAGACGTGGGTGTTTATGTGTATGACAAATAAACCTATGCAAAATGTGATATGCATGAACATATGCATGAACAAAGGTGTTTATTAATGAAGACATACTGTAGGAGTGGGTTCACTTCCACCTCATCAAAATATCCTCACTCAATCAACCAAAATATGCAGAGTCATCGATGCACCGGCAGAAACACTGAGCACACTCAAACAGTCACTCAGTATAAACCTGCAGACACACTACACTGCCACTCACCCCGTCCCAGCATTCAGGCATGGTGCCTCGGTAAGCGTTCTCAGGGGAGGAGGAGAAGGAGGAGGAGGAGCAGCCGGTGGAGACGAGACAGACAGACAGAGCCAGTCCTCTCCGGTAGTGGGACTAGGTCCTGGCTTTAGAGCAGAGCCTGCTGGTGGTCTCTTTGTCTCGTCTCGTCTCGTCTCGTCTAGCCTCGTCCAGCTCTGGGGCTGAGCGCTGCAGTGCTGCTGCCTCCTTTCTTCCCCCGACACCTTATAAACCCCACCATGAGGGCGTACCGAACTCAAGCCTATTCGCTGCCAGTGCTGTCTCGCTGCA